>CM039313.1:94154627-94343466 GCA_022316695.1 Camellia oleifera | reverse complement strand
TACTGTTACAGAGATCTCTGTCGGTTCCCTCGTGGAACCACTACTGTTTACTGATTGATGGCCATCATTACTGTTTGGTCTTTAAGATCTACTGCTTACTGTACTGTTATGCTAATGGATGTACCACATATGACTGATTGTACTGAATCACTGAAATACTATTTAATGAACTGTTTTCATTACTGTAAGGACATTCATTCTAAACCCCCTTTACGCATTATGTTATTCACTGGGCTTTAGCTCACTGCTCATATATATATGTAGGTGTACAGGCACCGGACCAAAGCTAGACGCGTCGGGGTTATTCCAGTTTTGTCAAGCCTGCCTACGTGCTTCACTGCGAGGCTCCAAGCCTATCATGTTAAGGCTTAGGGGTGTTTTAGCATTCCCCCTTCTGTACTGTCTCACTGTTTTGTATAGACTGTTATCTGCTTTACTGTACTGTTATCAAGGGATTAGGTCCCTGCACTGAGTGACTGTAAATATTGGTATAGACTGTACTGTTTGACTGCATAAATGTATGAAAATCTTTTTGGCATACAGACTGTCACAGCTCATTGGACATTATTTATTTACTGTAATGGCTTCCGCCATGCCCCTGTATTCTGTTTTACTGTATTACTGTTAAGCAGGCCTCCGGTAATCTAGGATTACTGGCCGGTTACGGTGCTAAACCCATAGGGGCGGGTTTGGGTCGTGACATGTGTTCCTGATCAGAGGGGTGTATCAGGATTTGGTTGTAACTAAAGAAAGCATCCATGAAACTGAGCATTTGGTGTCCGGCCGTGGCATCGACAAGTAGATCAATGCGAGAAAGGGGGTAGCTGTCTTTGGGGCAAGCTCGGTTGAGATCGAAGTAGTCGACATAGAGTCACTACTTACCATTGTTTTTACAGACTAGGACCACATTTGACAGCCATCTGGGGTAGTCCACGTTTTGGATGAACTGTGCCTCAAGGAGCTTGTCTACTTCAGAAGTAATTAGGGTATTGCGTTCCGGGTGAAAGATGCGCTTCTTTTGTCGAAAGGGGCAGAAATGGGGCTTAATATTGAGACGATGAGTGATGAAGGATGGATCAATGCCCGGCATGTCGGAGTGGGTCCAGGAAAACACGTCTCTGTGTTCAGTCAAGAGGGTCGTAAGATCGGCCTTGGCTTGTGGGGATAGCTGGCTGCCGATCTTGGTCGTTTTTGTTGGGTTGGTGGGGTCGATGGGGACCTCAACAAGCTCTTCCACCGGTTCCCCCCTGACCAGCTCGTCTTCGTCTCTGACGTCAAGTCCTTCAATGATCATAGCCTCCTTGAGCTTGACCTCTTTAAGTGAAGCCACGTAACATTCTCTGGCCACGGTCTGCTCTCCCCTCACCGTGCCGATCCCCAGGTCGGTGGGGAACTTGACGGCAAGATGGAAAGTGGATGTCACAGTTCGGAAGGCATTCAGGGCAGTGCGCCCGAGAATGATGTTGTAAGCAGAGGGACAGTCGACGACGAGAAAGGTGAGCAACTTTGTGGTCTGTCGCGGGTATTCTCCGATTGTGATAGGAAGATCGATGGAGCTGATGAAGGTCACCCGATCTCCGGTAAAGCCTACCAGTGGGGTTTGGAGAGGGGACAAACTTTCTTCCCGAACCTTGAGTTGTCAAAAGGCATTGAGGAAGATGATGTCCGAAGAACTGCCGTTGTCGACGAGGACCCGTCTGACTTTGTAATTAGAGAGGAGAGCAGAGATGACGAGGGGGTTGTCATGGGGGTAACGGATGTCTGTGCTGTCGGCTTATGTGAAGGTGATGGGCTCCATCCACTGTTTGGGCTGTTTTGAAGGGCAGTCTAGTGTGGCAACTTTTTTATCTGAGCTCTACCTTATCTTTCTGAGTTCTGCTCGCTGGCTGAGCGGGATGGGCCTCCACAAGCGAGCCCACCAGCAATAACCCTATCTCTCCGACTGAGGAAGGGGGGCAGGGTTGTTTTGTGCTTGGGGTTGCTGCGGAGGTCTATCATGACCTTGGTTAGGTTGGGCAAGTTGTCGAGGAGAGGTGCGCCGGCGGTTGTTTCTGATGGGTTCAGTCCTTTGCCTCTGTTGAGGGCGAGTTTCAGTGAACCGATTGAGACGTTCCTGACGTATCAAGCCCTCGACCTGATCTTTGAGATTAACACACTCCTCGGTATTATGGCCGTGGTCTTGGTGAAAACGACAGTATTTGGACTAGTCTCGCAGGTTGGAAGGAGACCGTGACGGTTGGGGCCATTTTAGGGGATAGTCTCGTTAGATCTGGTTGAGGATTTGTTCCATAGGGGAATTGAGGGGTGTGTATCGTTCGAAACGGCCGGGCGGTCGGGTTGGTGCCAACCGGTCGGCTCGGGGGGGTCGGTCGATATACTGAGGTGTTTGGTTATTGTACTAGGTGTTTCTAGTTTCTGAGTCATTTCTCTTCTCTCTGGAGGTCGGGTTTTTGGCCGTAGGATCTTGGCAAGTAGCTAGGGAATCTTCGGCGTTCATGTATTTTTGGGCTTTGGAAAGTAGGGTTGCCATAGAGGCCCGGGGGTTTTTAGAGAGGGAAAAAAGGAAATCAGATGATCGAAGGCCAGCCATAAAAGTCATGAGAATGACCTTGTCATCATTTTCGGCCATCTGCAAGGCCTCGGTATTGAAGCGAGTGACGAAGCTACGCAGCGACTCTCCCTCAGTCTAACGAATGTTAAGGACCTGGGTTGCCGGACGCCATTGGCGCTGGGCTCTAATGAAATGGATGAGAAAGGAGTCACTGAGGTGCTGGAAAGTGGAAACAGAGTCTGCTGTTAGCTGACTAAACTAGAGTCAAGCCGACCCCTTGAGTGTTACGGGGAAAGCGCGACACATGATTTCATCAGGGAATGCATGGAGGATCATGAGGGTTCTGTAGGTCTCCAAGTGATTGACTGGGTCCGTTATACCGTCAAAAGAGTCGATCGTGGGCATTTTGAACTTAGGAGGTAGAGGTTTGTCTCGGATGGAGGCAACGAATGGTGAGTTGGCTGTGGTGGATGGTATATTTGGTATGTGCAGCATGACTCCTTGGAGTTGGAGCTTCATAGCTCGAAGATCCGCGTCCCAGAAAGGGACGTTGTCACCGCCGGACTGGAGTGGGGGCTGGACACTGCTGGGCTATCCCTTGGGGGTGGGTGCCGGGACCGATGGGCGTGGGATATGAGAGGGGAGTTCATATTTAGGGGAGGGGGTCGCAAGCCTTCTAAGTTGGGCGGATGGGGCTGCTGGATAGTATGGCTCGAAGCTCATTTTTGGTTGGGTGGGATATCTGGAGGTGGTGGAGGAGGCATGGGAAGGTTTCTTTGAAGTAAAGCATTAATCAACGCTTGGTTTTGCTCGGCCAGGTGGTTAATGCTGTTGGTGAGCTCGGTAAAATACTGCGGTGGGTTGTTTGGATTGGGAGGGTTGGCTTGGTGGTCAGGAACATTGTGGTGAGAAGCCATGGAACTAGTTATGACCATCCACCTTCGCAGGTGGTAGGAAAGGGTTATTGGGAAAGGGTCTCCGGCGACAATGAGCACAATTGGCGAGCAGAGCAAGAGGTTTCCACAGACGGCGCCAACTGATGATACAGCATGTTCCAAATGGAACGGGTCGGATCGATCCACACTTCTCTGACCGGTGCCCAAGATACCAAGCCCACTAGAAGACTTGCACAAGAGTTCAACGGGGAACGGGGAGTCCCCCAGCGAACCCTCTGACGAGCAAGTTAGAAAGAGAGATGGAATGTAGGAATAGATTAGAGATAGAAAGCTTAACCTTCTTCTTATCTTTGACGTCTACTTATATCCTCTAGCAATCACTTCGTTGTCCCTTCCGACCTGCCGCCATGGCCAAAAGTCTATGCTCTAACTTGCCTTGTTCATGGTGAGGCCGTTCTATCTCGACGGGGAGGGCTTATCGCAATAAATGCTGTAAGGGGCTTCATTAATGGCTGATGTGCAGTGCAATAACTTTGCAAGATCTTTGTCTGCTTATGTGGCCTGTCCTTCACCTGCCACGTGTCTAAGTGTCATTAGTTCTTGATGCCATGTTGAGCTCCAGCAACGCTGGGCTATAGTATTTGAATTGTGCATTGGGCCTAAATGATGGACTGTATCTTTTATGGACTTACCCATGTCAATAGATAAACTCAAAAAATCCAACTAGGCAACATCTTTCTGGTTCACATGCAATTCAAGTTTGAATGGATGCCAACATATTTTTCACCCTTAAAATATTCCTTGGAGGAGTACCTCATCATCATCAAAAAATAATAATTAAAAAAAAGAAAAACTCACATCTAATGCTCTTAAATATGTCAAATGGTAAAATTAACTTCTAATAGCAAGTGGTTGTTGCTTCCTTCAGGTATTACTTGCAATTATACATCTGCTCTAGGGGTGCTTAAAAAAAAAAATAAATAAATAAATAACTACTATGATTTAAAAGATAAACCATTAGTCTTGAACCTTAAGATTTCAGAAATAGGATCCCATTAGTTGCCATTGATCTGAACTAGATGCATGCATATTATACGCACAATATAAATTTTTGGGTTATGCAAACGAGCCAAGTAGAACTTTAGTATGATTGGATTTGTTTATTAAGATTTTAATGAGTTTAAATTTGAGTTTGAGTTTAATAAAAATTTAACGAACTGAACTCGAGCCGAGTTGGTTTAGGCTTGAGCTTGAGCTTAAACATGTTCATGAGTCTTAATAAGCCAAAGAAATTATAAATTCATACTTGCGTATGAGACTAAAATTATAATTAAAATTTTGATTATACAATATATATATATATATATATATAAACATACAAAGTCAATATCTTATCAAAATAATAATATATACTACCACTATTATATAAATATATTATCTATAATTAGCTATTAAGTACATATAAATAAATTTAGCTATTATTTATATTTATATTATTTAAATTTATAAATAACATATTTATTTTATAATTTATATATATATATATATATATTTATGTTATTTAATATATAAATAATATATTTATTTTATTATTTAAATAAATATGAAACAAGCCGAACTAATGAGCCGAACTTTAGTATATTTAGATTTATTTATTAAAATTTTAATGAGCTTGAACTTGAGATCGAAAGCAATGAAAATTTAACAAATCGAATTCAAACGAGCTCTTACCGAGCCAAACTCAAATCTGTTCACGAACGTCTCTGCTTATTTGCAACCCTATGCAAGATTAAGATTTTTTTTCCAATTATTATTATTATTATTTTATTTTTGTCAATCTAAACTAACGTTTCCAATTTGTGTTAAATTGGCCTAATTTCAAAAAGGACACTGAAATTCCAATTTGACTCGAATTGATTTATGAGCAAAATTGATGATTTGAAACTTGGAATATCAAAGTGCCATGAAAAAAAAAAAAAAACTACCAAGTGATGCAATATGCACTTATCTTTTAAGATCATATCAACGGGAGAAATGCTACATACCCTAATGAATGACCGAAGAAACAACTGAATGATGCCACTTAAGCAACTGGGTCTCACTTGTAGGGGGTGGTTCTCTCTCGCTTGATAAATGTACACTAGTTGATACTTAAAAAAAATGTTTCATTTTTAATGCAAAAAAAAAAAAAAAAAGTGTTAGGCAAATGATTAATTATGTATTAAAAGTGCAAACTCCAGTATTTATTTCTTTTGCTTTACCGATATATCAGGTGAGAGAGAACCACCCCCTACAAATGGGACCCAGTTGCTTAGGTGGCATCATTTGGTTGTTTCTTCTGTCATTCATTAGGGGTCTGTAGCATTTCTCATTTTTTTTTGCATTAAAAATGAAACATTTTTTTAAGTATTAAACGGTGTACATTTATAAATGACAAAAAATTTAAAAATCAATACAAAAAAATTTAACTCTCTTTATTTTTTTATATGTGTTTTTGTAAAAACTAAAAAATCAATAAAAGGCAATTATTAAAACAACGAATTGAGAGTGAAACTAAACGTTAGACCTATGAAAGAAAACTTTTACCATTTGAGTAACACACTATATATAGTAACTTATTTAAATTATACATGCATCGCATATGCGAATCGTTATTAATGAATTATTTACTTCACCTTTTGATATCCGTCTAATTTGAAAAAAGACATCATTAATTGGATTAAATTATCAATTAGAGTTACAAAGATCATATTGATACAAGAAACAAATTACATACAACATGGATATAATTTCCCTAATTTTCTTTTACAAGTTAAATTTCTCATGTTCTCAACAAAACAAAAAAAAATATTCATGAATTAATATGTATTGTATGAAATTATTCATAAAAATATTTAATTCCAAATTAATCTTATTTCTCAATTTTTTATAAATAAAATTTTATTATTTATTAGAGTAAATGTGCACCTCTATCAATAAGGGAAGGATGATACAGATACAGTGGTCATATTTTTTGGTTTGGCAAGTTTGGAAAGTTATAATAATAATTAAAAAGTCAAAAAAGTTACTTAAGCATATAAAAAAAATCAAGTAATTATATAAAAAAGTAAAAAATTTCCTTCTCTCTATTTTTTGTACATTTTTTATAACAAGAAAAAAAAAAAATTCTAAATATATTAATTTTTTTTCACCTCATATTTTAATTAAAAAGTCAAAAATTTACTAAAATAATCTATTCTCAAATCAGGGATTGTTTTAAGAATTAACTTTTAAGTGTTTTTAATTTTTTATAAAAAGATGTGTAAAGAACGTATAGAGAATTTTTATAATAATTTTTTAACTTTTTAACTAAAATTTTATGTTGTCAAAATAAACCTAAATGAGAGTATATTAGAAATTTAAACATGAATACTAAAACAGAAAAATTCATGTTACCAAAATAAACCTAAATGAGAGTAGATTAGAAATTTATAAATACTAAAAAAAAATTGTTTCATTTTAATGCAAGTAAATAAATAAATGTTGTAGGCAAAAAATTATCTTTTAAAAGAGTAAACACCATATAATGGCCGCATTTTCCTTACTTTTATCGGTTTGTGAGGTGAGAGACAACATCCCCACTTACAAGTGGGACCTAGCTGCTTAGGTGGCACTATTCAGTCGTTTCTTCAATCATTCAATCAGGGTCTGTAGCATTTCTCATATGAGTCCAGGTCATTGGCCGCACTATCCTGCGGCTTTCATTGTCGTGCTCGCCAAAACGACATCGTTTTGTTTAGTGTGATTATTATTATTTTTTTTCCCAAAATTTTGCTTCTGTCCAATGCCTACCCTCCCCACACATCTCATTCTCTTCAACATCTCATTTTCTATCTCTCCCTCTGCAAACTTGCCTGCAATTTCTTTTGTGAGTATTGTTCTCAACCTCCACTGAACATTCAAACCAAAAAAAGAAAAATGGAAAAGAAAAACAGAGCTGCCAGCACCAACATCCCTTCCCCACCTTTCCTTGTTGGCATCCAGTTCTATCGCACCACAGCCAAGCCCCTCCATGACTGCTCATAACTGATTTTTTTTTTCCCATCTAATTTCCCTCCTCTGTTTGGTGTCAAAATCATGAACCTCTCCTTGAACAACTTCAATGGCAAAGTGAGATTTGGAAATGTGTCTTTCTTCATGTTTACAATTTCAATTTTAACACTTTAAATGCCCAAAATTTCATAAACCCACCTCACGAAATCACAAAAAAAAAACACAAATCCATGGTTATGGATATGTATTGCATGTATAGGAGGAGAGAGAAACATACAAATCTAGAGAGAAGGAAAAAATATCAATGGAACAAGGCATTAACTCTTCAAATCTCTTTATATTTTCCAAATCACAGTTTCAATTCGATCTCACACGTCAACAATGACCGATCGAGCTCATCATCGAGATTTTCCCTCCATCTTCCTCCGATGAAGATCTCACACATCAATAGGTGACCCGTCGGACTTGCTCGCTGTCGTTTTTCTCTCGTCAATCTGCTACTTTACTCTTCCCGTCGTCTCCCTCTTTCGACTTCATTGCCGCTCTATTCGTCTCGCTAAGGCTCAAAAATGAAAAGATGCTGAATAAGAATGAAGGGAGAAAATATATATATATATAGAGCATTGCTATGTACCCCCAGTGGGGGTCGCGCCCCCAATGACGTGGCGCGCCCCCACTGGCTGTCAACTAAAAAAAAAAAAAAAAAAAAAGAAAACTGTTTTTTTTCCTCCAATCCTAGCCCTCCACCTCACTGGGGGTCGACCCCCAGTGGGGGTCTTCAGCATTTTTGTATATATATATATATATTCATTCAAAATCACATCGTTTTGAAGCGCCGCAAGGACAACCGCAGGATAGTGCGGCCGATGATCCGGACTCTTTCGGTATGGCCACATTTGTTTGATTTCATGGAAGAGTATGGAAAATTGAATGGGTAGATTATTAGGCTTCGTTTGGGAGGAGGAGTTGGGTGGGTTTAGAGCTATTTTGATCACATAAAAAATAATATAGGTTTTTCAACTTAATAAGATAAAATATTACATCTAATTCATAATCATTACATTCTTTCTCTCACAAAAAGTCAAAAGAGTCAAAAAAATCCTTTCTAAACGAGACTTTTTAGCCCTAGACTAATAGTCAAAAAGTCAACTCACTTGCCAAACGAACCCTTAGTATGGTAGTGTTTGATTGGAATATAGAATAAAAAGTATTTATTTATATATCAGAGCATTTTTAATGGTGTATTAATTTTTTTTATTAAATTTGAGTAAAAGTTTTTTTTGATATCAAGTGTTCCAACAGAAGATTTTGAAATTTCATCAGAACACTGATCGACCTAGCGGATGTCGGGCCGATCGACCAACTAGTGTAATTTTTTTTTTTTTTTTTTTGGTTGCCTTGAGGTAGTTAACTGGGCAATCGACCGTCCAAATGCAATTTTTTCACAAATTTTTACCTTGGGGAGGACATTCGATAACAAAAATGAACAGTGATTTGATAAACGGCACATTTATTCTCAGTTTGATGAAAGAATAGTGAAATTCTCAATTTGAGTAACCATTGGAGATGGTCTCAGTGGATGAGTAATAATATTAATATATAATTTTTTTTTTGATTTTTAGTATTTTTTTAATATTATAATTATTATTTTTTGTTCTAAACAATATAAATTTTGTTTAAAAGTTATTTTAAAATTCACTCATTCCATCACTTAATCCAAATCTTTCCATGGTATTGATAGTCCTATCAATGGAAGGATTACTAGTCGAAATGGATAGTTAATGTAACAACCCTCGTACTGATTATCGATAACCTACCGAATTAGCTACTGGTTACTGTTAAACTGAACTGATAATGACTGATAATTGGATTAACTGAAGTACTGAATGGACTGATTGAAATCGAAACTGAAAATGAATAAGTTTATTTATTGAATTGCATATTGCATCTGTTTGATTGAATGACCATCTGTTTGAATTCGTATGTTTAAACTGCTAATTGAATGCCTTATCGGCGGCTGAATTAGAAACCGTTTAGAGTTTTGGAGTCAGTAGAATATTTGTGATTTAATGGTATATTTATCTGAAAATTGATTAGGAATGATTAAATTAGATTTAAACGAATTAATTGTCAAGTTTGACTTAATTACCAAATTGCCATGTGAGTGGCCCATTTGTTTATTATTATTGGAGGACCTTATTACACTTAACAAACAATTGATCAACCCCTATTCTTGCATTCCAACCGACCAAACATAGAGAGAGTGAGGAAGGAGTGCTTTCATCTTGTTCATTAGAGAATTGCTTGAGAATTGAAGGATTTGTGACATAGGTTGCTAAATTGAACTTCTAGACAAGAAATTGAAACTCTAGGTAAGAAATTTATCTTCTTCTTGTTGTCTTTAAGCTCCATCTTGCATGGTTCATGCTCTATTGTAGGATTAAACCATGATTTAGTGCAAATATGTTGGATTATGCTTGAATTCATGCATGCATGTTTGAATTGATGAGTTTTGAAGTTGAATTCATGTTGGATTGTACATGCATGCTCATGTTTCTATCAAAGTCCATGTTTTCATTTTGTTTTCCAACTATTGAGCTCATTAGAGCAAGATTTGAACCTTGAATTTGGTTAAAAACTCATGCATTGCATGTTTGGAAATTGTTCTTGGAATTGGGTTTGAATTTTGGATTTAATTGACTCACCTTTGGGGCTTGAATTCATAAATTGGCTTTTGAAACTTGTTATACATTGTTTTGGGATGTATCTTCCAGAATTTGGGCCCAAGAGGTCGAGAATTGAGTTGAGAATGCTTGGTTTGAGCTTGGAAGGCAAATCTGGAAATTCCAGATTTGGCTTCTTCGCTCGAGCGAAGGATTCCTCGCTCGAGCGACCAACGTTTTCTCTGAGCCACGCTCGAGCGAAGGATTGGTGGCTCGAGCGTAAAAATCGAGCATCCAGTACTTTTACTATTTCATCAGACCGCTCGAGCGAAGGATTGTTCGCTCGAGCGAAGCCTTTGATTTTGCAACCTCGCTCGAGCGAAGGAAGGCTCGCTCGAGCGACACCCCTGTTTTCAACAACTTTTGAAAAATGCCTTCCAATTGTATTTTTGCATCCTCATCCCATCCTAGGCATTCTTAGGCCTAATTTTAGACATCTTAATGAGGATTTAGACATAGAACCACACCGAGGAAATTTAGGGATTTAATTATCATCCTTCCCGACTGTGAAACTTAGTGTGTGTTCTATTTGTTAACTGTTTAGGGTTGGCTCTCGGGGACGCGCTCTAGCTGCTATAGCCCAATCTCTGTGAGTAACAATTGTGTAAAGATATGTTCAAAATAGTTATCTTTTGAATACTGAACTGAACTGTTTATTGAACTGCTATTGTTTACTGAATGAATGTATGTCCTGTATTCTGAACTGTATTGTGGCATCCTTAGCAATTACTGTTATTGTTACAGAGCTCTGTCGGTTTCCTTGTGGAACCATACTGTTTACTGATTGATGGCCATCATTACTGTTGGATCTGTTAAGACCCGGTCCTTTTGGACCTACTGTTTATAGGCTAATGGATGTACCACATATGACTAATTGATTGAAATACTGAAAGACTGAAATACTGTTTAATGAACTGATTCCATTACTGTAAGGACATTCATTCATAACCTCTTTACGCATTATGTTATTCACTGGGCTTTAGCTCACTGTTTATATATATATGTAGGTTCTCAGCAGCCAGACCGGAGCTAGGAGCGTGGGTTGGTCCCCAGTTTTGTCAAGCCAGTCTATGTGCCTCACTGTGAGGTTCCGAGTTGCCATGCTATGGCTTGGGATGTTTTTATTGTCCCCACCTGTCTCCTCACTGTTTTGTACTACGGTATAGACTGTCTACTGTCTTACTATACTGTTATCGAGGGATTAGGTCCCGTACTGAATGATTGTATAGATTGTACTATTTGAACAATGTGAATGCATGAAAAATGTTTTTAGCATACAGATTTTCACAGCTCAATGGACACTAGTTACTTACTGTATTGGCTTCCAACAGGCCCTGTACTCTGTTTAACTGTATTACTGTTCAGCAGGCCTTCGGTAATCTCGGATTACTGGCCAGTTACGGTGCTAAACCCATAGGGCCGGGTTTGGATCGTGACAGTTAATCCCCTCACTCATGTTTCTAACAAAATACTCTTTAAGTGAATCCCAAGAACAATTAGTCCAATCTTTCTCCTTAAAGAGCGAAATAAACATGGCCTAACATTACGTTTGGTAATGTGTTAAAAATAATTAAAAAGTTAACAAAAAAAGAAAAATTTATCTATAAATCTAATCTTGAGGAATGGTGATTCGTTTAGTTTCAACGATTTTCTTATGGACCAATTAGTCTCATTAATTTTGAAAATGTGAATTTAATATATTACTTGAAAATTTGATTACGGTTATATCCTTATTTTTGTTTTATTTTATTTTATTTTATTTTTTTCTTTTGTGCTGGAAAGGTAAAATACACAATATATGTTAATCAAATTTGGAGTGGATTTTAATATGAAAATCCTTTTGTTTTGGAATGTGGGATTGTTCAAACATTTTAAAAGGAGTATAAAAATAACTTAAAACATGAGATTCTTCATAAACCTCTTAGTAAACTTAAGATAAATGTGTAATTTCAAATTGTGGGTTTTAATTTGGAATAAATTAAAATGTGGGATTTTTCAAACATTCAAAAAAAAGTACAAAAACCTCTTAGCAAACTTTAGACAAATGTGTAATTTTAAATTGTGGTGATTTCGATCATTTATACGTATTAACTAGCATCCACAAGTGTAAATTATAGTGTTATATCGTCATTTTCACACAAATAGAACTATTGTGTTTATTAGATTATTTAGACGACTTATTGATTACCAAAATATGGAAATGAAATTTAGTGGGTTCATTAGAGATTGTAAGATTTTTTTATTTTTTTGTATTTTTTTTTATAAAAAAATTAATTCATTAAAAAAATCAATTTCGAAACAGATTGTAACTCATGATAAAATTTGGCACTCCCTCCGTCCCAAAATATTAGTCCTTTATTTTATTTTTTATTATTCCAAAATATTAGTGGTTTTTCAAAAATTAAGGACTAAAATAATATGAATTTTCTATTTTGTCTTTCTTTTCAATTCATTAATATTAATATTTTTGAAATATAATAATTATGCTATCAAAGGGTAATTTTAGGAAGTTGATGTTTTTGAAAAGACATTAGATTCCCCCCCCCCCCCCCCCCCAAAAAAAAATACTAATAGTTTGAGATAGAAGGAATATTTACCTATTCACATTTTATGTTTGACTTCTTGAAATATGTTTTTTTTTTTTTTTTTTTTTGTTCTTCTTTCTAAAATATAAATTAGAGTGTGAGTAATTAAATATGGAATAAATACAAATGCTTTAAAAATTTTGACCCAGGATCCTCTTTATCTTTAAATGTCCATGTCCTTTTGTTTCAAGTTATTGAATTACTTCCCCAAATTTTAGAATAAAAGGACAAGATTTTTGTAATAATATAAGATTCCTGGCTAAAATTTTTTACCTTTTCTTATTGAAAGTTTTTTTTAGGTACATCAAAAAATCAACAAAATACAAAGGCCTAAATCCTTTTCTTAGGTACAATGTTTGCAATAAGTAAACTCCTAATCTCGACTAGTAGCTTATTCATCACCAAGACATCCTCTAGTTGCTCGGCTCTAAACTTTGCGAGTGCATTAGTACAAAGATTATCCTCTTTGAACACATGTTGCATCGTATACTCACATCCTTCTGTCTCCTCCTTCAATAACTTCATAACTTGCATAGCGTCGGTCTCAATGACGACTTTGTTCCATCCTCTTTGTAAAACCACTGTAAGGCCTTTATAAATAGCCCATAGCTCAGCTTCAAGTCATGGCCCATTATATTATCTGCCATAGTAGCTACACAACCATGCTGCAACTTCATCTCTGAATAGTCCTCTAAAGCCTCCATCTCCTTAAAACTTAAGAAAGTAAAAATAAAAGTAAAAGTAAAACTTAACAAGTTATTGAATTACTTCCCAAAATTTTAGAATAAAAGGACAAAATTTTTGTAGTAATATAGGGTTCATTTGGTTAGGACTAAATAAGTTAGTTCAAGCACAAAAGATCAAATATGTTAAATAAGTTAATAAGATAAAATGTCATATTTAAATCATAATTATTTCATTTTTTTTTTCTTACAAAAGTTAAAAAGACCAACCAAAATGAACTTTTTAATCACAAGTTTAAAAAAGTCCCAACTTAAAAAAACCAACTAAAAAAGTTTTTACTAAACAACAACATTAGATTCTTGGCCAAAATTTTTTACCATTTCTTATTGAAAGTTAAGAAAGTAAAAGTAAAAGTAAAACTTAAATAAAAAAGTCACAATTCAAGCGTTTGTCAATTGGCTTTTTTAGTTATTTTTTTACTATTTTAGTTTGGGATTAAAAGTTTGTTTGGTTTAACTTTTTTGACTTTTATGAAACAAAAAAGTGAATTAATTATGATTTGAATGTAATATTTTATTTTATTAACTTATTTAGGCTATTTTATCTTTTATGTTTTTTTAATAAAAAAGCCCATGCCAAACGAATTAGTGTAATATTAATGTTGGGAAAGGCCTCGTTTGGCAAGTGGCTTTTTTAGCCAAAAAGTCAAAAAGTTACTAAAAAAATTAAAAAGCCAATAACCCATACCAAAAAGTCAAAGATTCCCTTTTCTCTCTACTTTTTGCACATCTTTTCGTAAAAATCTAAAAAGTCATCTCAAATATATTAGTTTTTTTTACATCACATTTTAACCAAAAAATCAAAAAGTTACTAAAAAAATCTGTTCTCAAATGAGGCTTTAATTTTAGACTTTTGTAGAAATTTATGAAAAGAAGATGAAAATTTTGAACAAAATAAATATATATATATACTAGCATAACACTTGTGCTACACATGGTATCATACAAATAATTACAAAATAATATTAATATTAAATAATAATTAAAAATATTTTAAAATAAAGAGGAAAAAGAGTTTTATAACCAAGTAAATTTTAATGACAATTACAATTAAGGTCTTTTTTTTATGGTCTTATCATCAATAGTGTGTTCTATGTATTAAATATAAAAATATGTGTTATGATATAATTAGTAAAAAAAAAAAGAAAAAAAAAAGATTAAATTATAAAAATTGTACTTACGGTAAAACATAAATAAATTATGTCATTAAAATTTTGTAATTATAATTCATATTATATTAAAGTTCATCTGATTATATAACAAATCACATGTGCCAATTAAATTTTAACATTTATCTTTCTTGTGAAACACAAAATAAAAAATATATATATATATAGTTAATAAAATAGAAAAGAGAACAAAGGGAGTAGTCTCTTTCTCAATCACTCCTCAAATTAATCTTCCTCTTATTAAGCATAATTGCAAGTTTTCTCCTCAAATAGTTCAATTATAATAAAATTAACCATTAAAAATAAAAATTAAAGATCAAATTTGGAGTACGTCATTCTAGCATTTATCCCCGTCCAAAGCCATTCTTTTGGTCTGACACCATTAATACCAATGTTTTCATAATCTTAAAAGTTAATATATATACATATTAAAAAATTTTCATACTAAAAGTAATAAATTAAACTATTTACAAATGTCAACTTATCTCCCAAAATAACTTCTTGATCTAGACCTAACAAAACAATTATCATTATTTGAATTATATTCCACTGTTAAAATTAATCTATTAAACAAACAAATAAAATATATTTGTATATAAAATAATTTTGAGTTACCCCAAACTTATTTTTTTGGCTCATTTTTTGATTGAACCATTTTAGTATTTAAAGCCTAATCTATTAGTGTAGATAACATGACTTGTTTTTCAGTACGGACCTAGTTAGGATTATTTAGTTTTACCTTGAAGCTTTGGAGTGTTTTGCGAAAGAGAAAAGTTAGGGATCGTGAAAATTTCCTCATAAAAATGATTATGAAAGAGTTATGATCTTTGGATTACCTTGATTAATGTGTGGTGTTTTATTCTAAGTATAATTCAAGGGTCACAAAACTTTCATGATACCTAACATTGCTGTTTGCGAAAACAACTCTACTACATAGCTCGAAAATGAGCTGGCTTGAATGGCTCGAGGTGCCAAAACGATGTCTTTTTGACAAATTTTTTTTTTTCTTTTGTCTCTAAAATAGAGAGGCAAGAGGAAGAGAGAAGTACATCGGAAAGGAAAAAGCAAACAAGAACAACAGAGAAGAACGGAACAAGAACAGGCACAAAAAAAAAAAAAAAAGTGAGGGGAAACACAGAAAGAGACAAAGAAAGATGATGGTGAAGAATAAGGCCTTACCTTTCTTAAGCATAGGCACTTTTACACACCTTTTTGTTGACAAAACTAGGAAAAGGAAAGGCTTATCAAAAGAGGAAAAAAAGACCCAAAACAGAGCAAATTCTTGAAAATCACTCTCTCTGAACCAAGCAACAAAAAATAGTCAGTGTTTTGTTTTTTTAGTGTTTTTGGATTAAGTTTTTTAAAAATTAAATTTTTTAATTTTTCCATTTTTTTAGTGAATATTTTTAAAATTTTAAATATTTTTTTTACGTTTTTAGATGCACCTTACTTAGATATATCTAAAAAGTAAAAAATTTGTGAAAAAATATTTTAAAAAATTAATAAATACATACAAATATTTTTAAAAAATGTACTGAATTCTCGCAATTTTTTTTTATATTTTTGATATTTAGTGAAATTTTAAAAGGTTTTTTTCATAATTTTTTTACTTTTTAGATATATTTATGTTAGGTATGTCTAAAAAGTAATAAAAAAAAATTGCTTAAAATATTTTAAAAAATCAATAAAAACAAAACAATACAAAAAATAAGAAAGTAGAATTTTCTAAAAAGTATTTTTAGAAAAATAAAATCAAGTATTCTTCAAGGCACATCAGGACAAAGGAAACCTTGAAAATCCTCTCTTTTTATTTCTCTCTCATTGACAATTACAATCAACAATAGATATCAAAGGGGGCATCTTTTTTTCAAGATTGCTTCTTTTTTGTTTTTCTTTTTTCTTTTTTTTTTGCTTTACCTAATGTCTTTATCTAAGTCATTTTCATCATCATCATCACGACCTAAGCTCACTTCCTCTAGAAGCTCAAAAAGGGTGAAATCATTCAAACCCTGATTAGACAAAAAGGAGAAGAAGAAATGAATGAAAAGGACGTAATAATCAAAAGTGTGTGTGTGAGAGAGAGAGAGAAGAAATCATCACAATACAAGCACCCAAATATGAACAGTGTACATTAAAATTAACAAAGAAAAATGAGAGAATTGTTATAACAAGAAGGAGATTGGGATTGTGTGTAGGGATGGATTTAGGATTATATCTTTAGGGGGCTATTCTATAGTTTAAAAAATTAGGAGGCTATTCTACATAATTTTAAAATTATCTACAAAAAATTTAGGGGTGCGAACTCCTATAATTTGAAGTTATTTTAAAATTTTTAATATAATATATGATTTTTTAAAATTTTTGAGGGTGCGGCCGCCCCCTAACCCCCCCTTAATTCATCATTGATTGTGTGTGAGAGAGAGAGAGAGAGAGAGAGAGAGAGAGAGAGAGGAGATGAGATGAGGAGGAGGTTGGAGTGTTTGAATGGAGAGGAGAGAAAATAGAGATAGAGAGGAGATGAGAGGATAACAGAGATAGAGATAGAGAGGAGAGAGAACATTTTTCGGGCCACTCAAGCCTCAATAAAACGAGCTACAAGGCATTTTCCTTCAAGAAAAATGATAAAAAGTTGATTTTTTGACTTTTAATCAAATTTTTTGACTTTTTGACAAAGTTATTTGAAAAGTTAATAAAAAGTTACTTCTTAACTTTTTTATTTGATATTTATTTACGTTATCACATCATTATGCTTTAATGCCAATTGACTAAAATACCTCCACCTAATTTAGAAAATGCACATTTTCACCCATAGCTCATTTTTCACCCATGAAGGGTAGTTTCATAATTTCATTTTCAGCTTATAACCACAAATAAGTTTGTAGCCAAAAAAGCAAGCGTCTGGCGTTTGAGCTTGCAGCCGAAACTCAGCTTTTTGCTATGTTCTTAGTATTCTTTGTATATTGATTTTTTTCAACAGCTTCTTTTTCTTCTTCTTCTTCTTCTTTTTTTTTTTTTTTTTTTTTTTTGTATATTGATTTTTGTCAGTAGTTTTTTTTTTTTTTTTTTAACTGATAAAAAAAGACCTAACTTATTGATAAGAGCTCGAGTTTAGGAGAAATTTTTTTATGCGAATAAAATACATGTCATGTGATACCTTCTATTATAGATTAATATAAAATGAATCAATATAATAGATTAATATTCATTCATGCACTTAATTCTCTGTAATAATGCTAACAATCCTATTGAATTTAGACAATGCATCGATAGATTATTCTTAATATGTAACACTATTGTACCTAATCTCCATCAATTGTTTTCTTAACTTTCGGGTGCAAATTTGATGACATTAGAATTAATTTCTTTGTAGAATGATTATTTTAACAAAGACAACGTGACCAATCAAATCATTTGGCAAGTTGTTATTTTGTTATTGTCAATTCACTTTTTTAATTGCATTATTTATTTGTATTTTCATTTCTTTGATTTTTGGCATCATCTGTTCACACTGAATTTTTATTATTTATTTTTATTTTCATTTGATTTATTTTTAACGTAATCTGTTCTCACTGAATTGTGTGTATAGTATCATTAAAAAAAATACAACAATTCTAAAAATATCAACTAAATTAGTATATTTTGACTTTGCAATGTAGGGGGAGTCCATGCAATAGTGATGGTATGGAGCCAACTGCTATCATTTTCCACCACTACAATTATTATTATTGTAATAATTATTATAGACACCATCACCAATTCATTATCACCATAATGATTATCAGTATCACTATCACCATCACCATCACCATCACATCACCATCGCTTCACTACTCCCATTGTAATTACTACAACTCTCATAGCCGCCACCTTCATCCTACTATTAGAATCACCACTATCACTATAACACTATTATTGTTGTTGCCATCACCACGCCACACACAATTACCATGATTACCACTCCTTTACATCCACTACACCATCCCACCACCTCTATTACTATTGTCATAGCTACCACCAACACCACTTCATTATTATAATATGAAAACAAAAAAGAAAATTCAAATTTAATTTTTTACTTATCAAACAACTTATTTTAATTGAATACTGAAATGTACATCAAATAAAATTTCTATTTAGATTGAGCATTATCCAATTTTTCACTACTTAAAATATGAAGTTGTAAAATCAAAACAATTTACTTGTTTTTTTAGGGGAATAACAAATCAGTGTACAATTTGAAGAGAAAAAAAAAATCAGATTAATGATAAACTTTACAAACTTTAATTATTAAGCGCATAAACATTTTCATGTGTAGATAATTATTTTTCAAAAATACTGTTGAAAAATAATGATTTTTTGGCAACTTTAATTTGAAATTAAAGTGGGACCCAGCCGCCGGTTGAGGTGAGTTTGAGTGGTTTTGTATTCTCTCAAGTGAGAATGCTACAATATAAAAATGATGGGCCAAAACCGTTGAGTTGTGAATGAGAATTGTCTCATAAAGTGGGTATCAATAAAAGTTGGGCTTAGATTTAGACTTAATCTTAGTTTGGACTAGGCCTAGGTTTGTACTTGTTCACGTGCTGGTTTGGTCTTAGATTTGGACGTGGACTTAATCTTGAGGTTGAGGTAAGCTATGTTGTGTTGGGCTTAACTTGTGCATATGTTTGAGAATTAGACTTGTATCAGGTTGTGACGCAATATTAATATTCATTTTGTGACTCATCTAGTTAGTTTATTCAAATATCATTATATACAAATTTATTTGTATATATTAATCACTTGGGAGGTTTAGATCTTTGTAACTCCCATCTTTTGATGATAGAGTTGATCACTATATTAGTGGCCACAAGTTTTCAACATTTGTAACTCTAGCTCTAATGGTTAAAGTTGACGGCCATAGTTAATGGCATTTGATGGCCTTATTGATGTATAGTTTTCAAGGCTGGGGATTCCCCTACTTGTATAAATAGAGACCTTTCCCCTCCAACTTGGTAGGATAATTTTGGAGAAATTTGTGATAGAAAATGGAAATAGTGTTTTGAGATAAAAAGTTGGAGATATTTTTTTACACCAAAGAAAATTTTCCTATCTTCTTTTGCTAGCCCCTTCTTTGGTTCTTGTTGAAGAGAGTGTGGTCATTGTCAAGTTTGCCAAAACTATTCAAAAAGTGTTTCTACATTAGCTGGCTTCGACCGTCGTATCTTAGGAGACAGAAACCAGCGTACCTCCAACATCCATCGGAAGAATCTGTTTTAAGAAAACTGTCTATTGCAGGTTTCAATTTACTTATTTTCTTATCATTTGTTCTTAAATTTTTCAATATTTAGTTTATAAAGATGAATTATAATCTTTAGTTGTCTATGTTAATAATTCATTCCATTATTAATGTAATCTAATTCATTTATGTATTTTTAGTTGTATCGTTTATTCTGTATTTTATTCTTATAATAAAAAATTGTTTTGTCATTTTTATTTAATTTAATTTATAAATTTTTCTTATATTATTATAAAAAAATACCAACAAATACAACTGAAATTCAAATGATTGAAATTCTTATATTGGTTCAAGTAACACTCTTGATGAAACTACTACTATATTTGTTTGGACGGACTGGATAAGGGGGGATTATAATCTATCGGACTATTAGTCCTGGGATACATTGTCCTGAGACTATTTGGTTGGACTAAATTTGTATCCTATATTTGTTTAGTCATGGGATTAGATATCTGGATTGTACTATTTTAGTTATCTAATGTTTTTTTGTAATATTATGGAGAATGATAAATGCTCGAATGACTATTTTATCATTTTCAATTACTTACTAAGTAATAGCAATATTAAACATATCTTTAATATTTTAATTATTTTTAGCTAGATTAAATAAAAATTTGTTTTATTTTATTTTTTGCACAATATTTTAATTATTTTAATTTATTATTTTCAATTAAATTAAATTTATAATTTATAATTTATATTTTTTATTTAATATATAATTTTAAATTAGCGACAATAAAAAATAAATTTATTTAATATATAAATTAAATGTTCAACAACACTAAAAAAATTTAATTTATAAGGCCATAATTTATAATTTATAATTTATTATTTTTAATTAAATTTAATTTATAATTTATATTTTTTATTTACTATATAATTTTAAATTAACAACACTAAAAAAATAATTTAATTTAATATGTAAATTTAATTTTTTAACAGCACTAAAAAAATTTAATTTATAAGGCCATAATTTATAATTTATTATTTTTAATTAAATTTAATTTATAATTTATAATTCATAATTAAAATTTTTTATTTAATATATGATTTTAAATTAACAACACTAAAAAAATAATTTATAAATGTTCAAAAGACTATTTTATCCTTTTTTAATTGTTTGCTAAGTAATAGCATAGAAATGAAAATGGACATTTCACAAAATAATCCCATAAAATACCAATCCTATGGTTTCTATCCCACCTCCCCCATAGGATAAGATAGTCCCGTATTTGTGGGACTAATAATCCGGAAAGACTGTTAATCCAAAATAAAAAAAATAAAACAAACAATATACTATTAACTGAATAGAACTAATAATTCAATCCCACTCCTTAATCCTTCAAAAACAAACACACCCGTCTAGTATGTTTCTTTCTTTATTATCGAATAATTAACTAACTGTAAAGCAAAGAACGCAACTTCAATTGTACAAGACAAAATTTCTTTTCATTGTCGCATTCCGACGCGTTTGTGGCAAAACATGCCTCTTCTCTATCTCTATGTTTTGCATCGGAAAACATACCTCATATCTATCTCTATGTTTGCATCAAGACCGTGTTTGTTTTGAAAAATTAGAGAGAGATTATATTAATAAACATGTAGAGCTTAAGATACAAAATTTGTTCCCAAATTCTTTTAATTTGGAATTTGTTTGGCCGGACCCCTTATATCAAAAACTTTATCACATTATTTATATCGACAAAAACAAAATCACCAATTTTTTTAGTCTTTTTCTATCTATCTAAAGGCTCCATTCCACGTCTAATTTTTTAAAATTTTAAATATTTATTTTTTTAAAGTTTTTTTTTAAAAATTTTAAAAAAATTTGTATCTTTCATATATATCTAAATTATAACAAATTATTCGGTCAATACTAAAAAAAAATAACAAAATATTTTTTTAAAAAAACAAAAAATTATATATTTTTCTTCAAAAATAAAAAAAAAATATTTTTTTGGATTTTTTGAAAAAAAAAAAAAGAATTTTAAAAAGAGTTTGATTATGATTTTTTCAAAAGAATTATGAAATTGAGTTTTGAAAATGTTGTTTGATTATAAATTTTAAAAAGAATTTTATAAATTTTCTATCCATGATTCTAATTTTTAACCAAACGCTATATGGTGCTATAGGAGAAAAAATAAAAAATAAAAATTATATAATTAATAAGATTGTAAGAGCATATCAAGTAAAATATAAAATAAATCTACAAGATATTTTCTCCTTCTTCACAAAAAAATAAATAAATAATAAATTAAATTAATATTCAAATGTTATATTTATGTTCACCGAATTCTAAACGGATCGGATTCAAAACTCATCTGTGAAAATTTAAATATAAATCCAATTAGTAAATTTGTCTGTCAGATTTGAATCTCACAGTACAGAAATTGGAAGGGTAATCCGAATCCGGTATTTCTCGGATATTCGCCCGATATGTTTTGGATAATAGAAAATCTATTCTAATCCAATTCATTTTTTTCCCAAAAAAAATTGCTCCAACTTATTTCATTCAAGGATGAAGCATAAAAAACAATCAGAACAATAAATTGGATCAGATTTGATTTTGATCAATAATTCCATTACATATCAAATTTATTAGATTCAGGTATATGGGATGATTAGATTGTATTTCAAAATTTTCAGATCAAATTCAGATTAAATTTGAATTGTTAATTGAATCAAATAAAAAAATAAAATTGTTAACAAGTCGAATTCATAATATCAACCAATGTAATACATTATGGGGTCTTTTGAAAGTTGTCAAGAAAGTCAGTTTTTTTACTTTTCAGCTTTTTAATTCAAAATAATCTAATTTTTTTGTCAAAAAAGTCACTAAAAAAATTAAAAAATTAAAAAATTAATTTTTTATCAACTTTCTAAAATACCACATGAAGAGAATTTCGGTATCAAGTAATATGGACGTGATCTTTTTATCTCCATGCAAAACACCAACCAAGTCAACTAGTTATACACATAATATTGAAAATGATAGTCCTAAATTACTGTAATAAAAATTCGTTTTATATAACATTTCTTATCAACCGTTGTTCAAGAAAGAAATTACATAATATTTTTTAATTATTGGATGTAAAGAAGGCACGGTCTCACATGTAGGAATCAAGATCCTCTCATTGAATTATCTTCTTCACTCCCTACTTACAGAGCTATTGGGCTCACTTTTGAGCCCAATTTCGATGTTCTGAATTGTTCACATTTTAAGATTTATTGAGTATATCATATCTGTAAAAAATCAAGTTGATCGGATATCAGAAACTACATGTTCGAATTATCAAACTAAAAATTATTTTTTAAAAACTTTAGTAAACAGTTTTCCGAACACATATTTTCTGATATCCGATCAATTCAATTTTTTACAGGTATGATATACTCAATAAATCTTAAAATATGAACGGTTCAGATCATTGAAATTGGGCCAAAAAATAGGTCCAATAACCTTGTAAGTAGGAAGTAAAAGAGACAATTTAAGGAGAGGATCTTGATTTCACATATAGACCTATTATATTTGTATCCACTAACATGAAAATCTGACAAGAAATTTGTTTTTTGCATGACATTTACTGACTTTTTAGCAATGGCCGTTGCCACCAGGGATGAAAGTGCATCCGGAAGAGCCCGGCGGTGCTTCGGGTTCTTTGCGAGGCGGAGCATAGAAAGGCCTTGTAGCTTCAACTGTTTGAGTGGCAATGAAAATGAAGAACATAAGTAGAACCATCAACTGAACAATTTTCAAGAAAGCTTTCCAGAACGAGTACTCCATTTGCTCGATTTGAAGATAAACGATGAAGGTGAAAAGCTTTTGTTTTTTGGCAAGCAAATGGTAGATAAGATTGTGGTTGTTGTTGTTGCTGCTGCAGGTGCGGAGAGCTGATTGCGAAGATGGTATTTATAAAGCTAATTTCCAATAGAAGATTGCCACGTGGAGGGGGCACGATAATGGACGAGGACGGCTTCCTTAACGCTTGAAAGGACGTAAACAGAAATGCCACGAACCTTTACCATGTGCTCCTTTTTTTGTTTAAACCATAACCGTGCAATGTGCTCCTTGGAAAACTTCTACCCATCATGTGACACGTCATATAGGTTTTTAATTAATCACAACTATCGAGGCTGCTTATATTGTCTTCTTATCATTCAACACATAAATGTAATCTCTACTTTCTCAACCAATGAGAGAAGAGAAAGGTACCACATGGCACCTATTTTATTTATATCAAAAAATTTCTCCTTTCTTTAAATTGAGTAATTTGGAGAGAAAATAAAAAAAATAGAGAGATATGTATTTCTTTTATTTGTTTAAATAACTTAAATTGAGATAAATGAGAAGAAATTGAGAGAAACGAAGAGAAACTCATTTCTCTTATAACCCTCATTTTTAATCTTTCCAAAAGTAGAGAGATTGCGAGAGAAAAGAGACTAACAAATTCTTATATTTTTATAATATCAATTTTGTCCCTGTAAAAATAAAAGAAATAAAATGATTGACACGCAAAAAAGTTATTTGGATAATATAACATAAAACAATTTCTTTTCTTTTTTCTTATGAAATCTAACCAAATAAAAATGAGAGAAATTACAATCCTTTATTTTCTTTTATTTCTTATTTATCCAAACAAGACAATCATTTCTTTTCTTTTATTTTCTCTTATAATTTAAATAATCATTTCTTTTCTTTTTTTCTCCTCAGTTTCAGGTGCTTTAGGAAGTTGGTAAAAAGCTGATTTTTAACTTTTTGCCAAACTTTTTAGCTTTTTAGAAAGTGATTTGAGAAGTTGGTAAAAAGCTGACCTTTGGCTTTTTGATTTAATATTTGTTTATGGTGTCAAATCAAATTAAAATGATCAAAATATCATTACCCAACATTTATTTTTACTTTTTCATTTTTTTATCATAGGCTCCAATTTGTAATTTCAACACTTGTATTTTTTGATTTCCCAAATGAATTTTGTAGCGTTTTTGGCCGGAAGCTTTTTTTTTCCATGGATAAAAAACGTGTCGTTTTGCCAAACTTCCCAAAACGGCACATAAGAGCATCTCCAATGGTTTGCCATTGGAGCTGCCATTGCTATAATATAGCAGCTGTGTTGAATTTTAATGCTCCAATGGCAAAACATAGCAGCTGCCATTCATGCCAACTCAGCCAAAACCAACGGTTTCCCTCCCTCCCTTCCTTCCTTCGTGCCAACTCAGCCAATTCATCAAACAGATTCACAGATTCACAGAAAAAAAATTACAGATCCAGAATTCAGATTCAAAGATTCACAGATTTAAATTCATCAAAAAATTACAGATTCACAGATTCAAATACAGATTCACAGATTCAAATTCATCAAAAAATTACAGATTCATCAAACAAATTCACAGGAAAAAAAAAAAAAAACAGATTCAGAATTTTTATACCTAGTTTGGCAAAAAAAAAAAAAAGATTCAAATTTGCCAAAATAGATCCAATGGTTGCTATAATTTTCCAAATTTGAGATGCTCTCATCATTAGAATAGATTCAAAAAAATTATAAAACAGATTCAAAAAAAAAAAAAAAAAAATTCAGATTCAAATTAAAAAAAAAAAAAAGATTCCGAATACAGATTCAAAAAAAAAAAAAAGCGGATTCAGAAAAAACCTGGTCTCATTGTCCTGCTTGAGAGATTCATCGACTGACACAGAGCATATACTTAGTCTTATTTCTCTCTTTGTTTCAAACAGTCGCCGATATGTTCAGAATTCACCGATCGAAGGCGGAGAGATGAGGGATAGAGTGAGACAGAGAGAGAGGTAGATGGAGACCGATCGGTGACTGAAACCAGCTTTGACTTCATCGATGGAGATCGAGAGAGGTGTAGAGAGAGACTGAAACTAGATCAGTGGAGAGAGATCGGCTTGGTTAGGGTTTGATTTGGAAAATTTGAGGAGAGGAGATGAGAAAAGAGGAGAGAGAGATGAAGATCGGTGAGGAAAGAGAGAGCAGAGAGATAGAGAGAGACAGAGAGAGAGCTTGGTGTCATAGATAGATAGATATGACTCAACATGAGGTATATAAGGTATATAGATAGATAGATATTGGAATGCACGGATTGTTCTAGATAGATAGATGGATGAGCCGTTGGATTATATAATCCAACGGTGCTATTTTGTGAAAATGATGCAACGGCTCTTTTTCTTCCTATTTCAAACAACAGTTATAAATTAACGGGCATTTTTTTACAAACGGTCATATTTTGTATTTCTATAAATAAAAACTCTTAATCTCAATTTCATTTCACACCAAACATTTTAAATTTCATTTTTCTTTTCTCTTCTCTTTATCTGAATTTTATTTCACACCAAACTTTACAAATTATTTTCTTCTTTATTTTTTCACACAATCAATATGGAAGGTTCATTAAAAATAAAGAGAGGAAAATCATTCACCATTCAAGAAAATGTGGCAATTTGTAGAGTTTCGTGTCACATTACTGAAGACCCAATTGTTGGGAATTCACAATCTCATGCTCCTTTTTTGGAAAGAATTTTTGAAAATTATTGTTCATTGCAGAATGATTACTCAAGAGCACAACTGTTTATCTCATCTCGATGGGGTGTAATCATGAAATGTTGCAACAAATTTCGTGGGTGTCTAGCGCAAGTAGAAAATCTACATCCAAGTGGGGCGTCACAAGTTGATATAGTAAGATTTCATTTTCATTTATTATGTTAGTTTTTTTATTTTGTCTTACATAAAAATTAACTGATTAATTAATTTAATATTTTATTGATATAGATGCTTCAAGCAAAACTGTTATACCATCAAGATGAAAACAAACATTTTCTTTTTGAACATTGTTGGCCAATCTTGCAAAATAATATCAAATGGTAAGATGTAACTCCTACGAACACGGTGAAGTTAAGAATACATACACCGTTTTCCCCTAATTCAACCCCCGATTTCCCTATGGATAATTGCATTTATTTTTTTGCAATATCATTAAATTTGCAATATCATTTATTTTTTGATATAATTGTTAGTCTTTGTTTGCAATGTAATTTTTATTTTGTAATAAAATTTCATGTTTTTTTTTTGTGTGAGTATTTTGTATTTCACAATGTAATATTATTTTTTCAATGTATAATGTTCACTAATTTGTATTATAATTTAATATTTTCAATAAAGTATAATGCAAAAAAATAAATATATTTTTTCAAATGAAGGCAATAAAAAGATAAAATACATTAGCTGATATTAAATGAAGATAATTTTATTATAATAAAAAGACATTATAATATAAATATATAAAAATTTTCAATTTTTCATTTTTATTTTTATTTTATATTTGTCTAACTGGGAATAATATAAACATATAACTTTTTTAATAAACAAGTAAAAAAATGTCACAAAAGACAAAAAAATAAACAAAAATAAAATCATAAAAAATCTATATCTAAACAATACTTACAAATTTAAAAAAAAAATTAGTTAAAATTTATTAAAAATAACAAATGACCATTAGAGTATCATTGCTACCTTGAAGTTTTTTTAATGTTATAACCGAAGAAATACGGCATTGTAACACCTCAGCTGGGTCCCACTTGTAAGTGGGGTTGTTGTCTCTCACCTCACAAACCGATGAGAGCAAGGAAAATGTTATGGTGTTTACTTTTTTAAATATTATTTTTTACCTACAACATTTATTTATTTATTTGCATTAAAATGAAACAATTTTTTTAGTATTTATAAATTTCTAATCTACTCTCATTTAGGTTTATTTTGCTAACATCAATTTTTCTTTTTTAGTATGCATGTTTAAATTTCTAATATACTCACATTTAGGTTTATTTTGATAACATAAAATTTTAGTTAAAAAGTTAAAAAATTATTACAAAAATTATCTATATATTTTTACACATCTTTTTATAAAAAAAATTAAAAGACACTAAAAAGTTAATTCTTAAAACAACCCTTGATTTGATAATAGGCTATTTTAGCAAAATTTTTGACTTTTTAATTAAAATATGAGGTGAAAAAAAATTAATATATTTAGAATATATTTTTTCTTGTTACAAAAAAAAAAATGTACAAAAATAGAGAAAAGGAAATTTTTTAATTTTTTATATAATTATTTGATTTTTTTAGATGTTTAAGTAACTTTTTTGATTTTTTAATTATTATTATAACTTCGCAAACTTGCCAAACTAAAAAATATGACCACTGCATCTGTATCATCCCTTCCTCATTGATAGAGGTGCACATTTGATTTGCTCTAATAAATAAATAATAAAATTTTATTTATAAAAAATTGAGAAATAAGATTAAGTTCGAATTAAATATTTTTATGAATAATTTCATACAATACATATAAATTCATGAATTTTATCTTTTTTTTTTTTTTTTTTTTTTTTGAGTACATGACAAATTTAACTTGTAAAAGAAAATTAGGGAAATTATATCCATGCCGTAGGTAATTTGTTTCTTGGATCAATATGATCTTTGTAACTCTAATTGATAATTTAATCCAATTAATGATATCTTTTTTCAAATTAGACGGATATCAAAAGGTGCAGTAAATAATTTATTAATAACGATTCGCATATGCGATGCATGTATAATTTAAATAAGTTACTATACATGGTGTGCCACTCAAATGGTAAAAGTCTTCTTTAATAGGTCTAACGTTTAGTATCACTCTCAATTCATTGTTTTAACAATCAACTTTTATTGATTTTTTAATTTTTACAAAAACACATAAAAAAAATAAAGAGAAAAGTTAATTTTTTTTGTATTGATTTTTTAATTTTTTGTCATTTATAAATGTACACTGTTTAATACTTTAAAAAAATGTTTCATTTTTAACGCCAAAAAAAAAAAGTGTTAGGCAAATAATTATGTATTAAAACTGTAAACACCAGTATTTATTTTCTTTGCTTTACCGATGTATCAGGTGAGAGAGAACCAGCCCCTACAAGTGGGACCCAGTTGCTTAGGTGGCATCATTCTATTGTTTCTTCAGTCATCTATTAGGGGTCCGTAGCATTTCTCAAAAAAAATGTGGTAGGCAAATGATTATATATTAAAAGTGTAAACATCAACATTTATTTCCTTTGCTTTACCGATGTATCAGGTAGAGAGAACCACCCCCGACAAGTGAGACCCAGTTGCTTAGGTGGCATCATTCGGTTGTTTCTTCGGTCATTCATTTCGGGTCTATAGCATTTCTCTATCAATGAACCTACTTTTACAATAGTTCATCATCTCATTAAAGATGACAGATAACTTTTGACATAAATTAATATGACATGACTTTAAGACTGTATTTGAATTATGAATTTAAATTATGTTTTAAATTTTTATTCAAATACAACCTAAGCTGACTTAAGAAGAAAAATTCAGGTATCCAATCTCAAGGGTTGCGAGATTTAAGAAAGAGGACATGAATGGCAATACAGTACACACAAAGAATCAAGCCCAATATCCCCCAAATCCAATATCATTTTAACTTTTGAGTTAGATTACGATCTTAAATATTAATACAAAAGTAAGTCTACATATACAAAATTAAACTATAGAAACATACCAAGAATATACATGTTGGCAATGGCATGATGGGACCCATCACCAAGGTGGGCCCTACTATGCTGACATGTACATTGCTTATACTTTTTGTGGTTTGATTACTTTTCCATAATGCAAATGTAAATGAATTCATGACAAAATAAACTAGTAGAGGCAAGACCTAACAAAACTACCATAGATAAATCATATGATACAGAATTTTCAAAAATTGTAGGCCAAATCAGAGCATTAAGAAGATAGATACACACAGAATAACATTTAATAGATCATATTTAAACAATCAAAAGGACAAAGTTATAAAATCAATTAAATGAAACTGAAATTTGAAACTGTACTGCTTAACAATAAAGGGTGGACACAACATCCCAACAGATCTAAACATTGTTCATTTGGAATTCGGATCGTCGGTCGCCTTCCCCTATCGCCATTTCCTGTCGCCCCCAAAACGACGTCGTTTTGGGGGGTTTTTTCGGTTTTTTTTTTTTTTTTTTCTTTTCTTCTTCGCAGAACCAGAGGGGGCAGAACCAGAGGGGAAGGGAGGGGAAGAAGAGAGAGAGGAAGGGGAGGGGAGGGGAGGGGGAGAAGAGAGAGAGGAAGAGAGAAGAAGAGGGGAGAAGAAGAAGACGGGCCGCCGCAGTCACCGGTGGCGAGGTCGAAGAAGCAGCCCCGAGCAGCCATGGCGGCTCCAGATCCGGCCGGAGTGGCTGCAACGGCCTCGGCGGCTCCCCTCCCGTCCGTTGGCTCCCCTCCCGCCACCCTTCTTCGGCGAATCCGGATCCCCTCCCCTCCCCTTCCTCTCTCTCTTCATCCCTTCCCCTCCCCTCTCCTCTGGTTCTGCCCCCTCTGGTTCTGCGAAGAAGAAAAGAAAAAAAAAAAAAAAAAAACGAAAAAACCCCCAAAAACGACGTCGTTTTGGGGGCTACAGGAAATGGCGATAGGGGGAAAGCGACCGACGATCCGGATTCGTTCATTTGAGTTCCTTGACTTCTATAACATCTATGATCATTCTTCTTTTTTCTGAATTTGAAAGGCCGTTTAATAATTAGAATTTTTAGCCGTCAAGGTTTCAAAATGTTTGATTTTGTTTTGTACTTCCTGAATAGATCTAACTATAAGGGGAGCGAGGACATGATATGGCTTTGTTCTTTGTGTTGTTTAAATATATGCTTAATACGTCTTTTCCCCATACAAAGATCTCCATCAGCTCTCAATGGGTGAGGATAAGTAAATTCATTGAACAGTAATTTATTTGTTCGATCTGGTAAGGAAATTTTCTTAAAATACTCTGGCAAAGTTTCTTCAATTTCAAATTGAGTTGATGGTAATAGGGCCTATTCATCCTTTAGGATTAGTCGGGTTTTGATCCTGACACCCAGTGTAATTACTTTCTATAATCATTCGAAATTGTTTTCTCTATTGCCCTAGATAAACTCCTTATCTTCCTCTTCTGGGTTCCTCGTTCAACTATATATTAAAGGTGTAATTTATTTTTATATTCAATAAATATTTGCAAAGCTTAAGAATGGTCCTCTTGTGGGTCATAAAATCTAATAATCAAAGCAATTGATGTAGTTTTCCAGATATTCTGAATTCAACTCTCTACTTTTGAAGATCATCAAAATCCATACATCAAACTAGAAGAAGGAAAACAGATTGATTCTTTAGCTAGCTACAATATGTCTCTTTCAAGTATCATGCTTTTTTGTTGCTAGAAGGTTAAAAGAGCTTCAGGAGGACTTCCTTTGAGAGGGTACGTCGGAGCATTCTGATCAGTTATCGGCAGTTTAAGTGCTTGCAACCATTCTCCCTTGCTATTTATCTTTCTCTGAATTTCTACAACATCAATTCTGGTGCTTAGAAGTTGTAAAAACTTCGAAGGGATCTAAGGTCCATCTTGTTGATTGGATTTCATCTACCTCCTAAACTATTGATGTAATCAAATTTGTCTTAAAAAATTATTGCATCTCTCTCTAGCCATAACATCCACAAAACCACACAAATTACACTCCTGCAAAGAGCTTGTGACTTCTTATTTGAACCAAAACCATAGAAATTAATAGGGAACATTTGATCAATGGAGGGGATCACCCAATAAACCTCTGCCAACTGAAATAACTTCCACCACAAGCTCAAGGCCACCAGACAATGTAAAAAAAGATGGTCAGTCAATACTCTCCTCACCTTATTATTCCTTTATACGCTGGCCCTGTTTGATTGGGGGATATGAAGATTGGGATTGGATATTATATCCGGTAGGGTCCATATATCCCATGTTTACAAAATTTTTTTGAAGGGGATATAATATCTGGTGGGATTGTATATCCCCCAAAAGTGGAGGATATACAATACCCCCCCCCCCCCCCCCCAATTATATCATATCCCCTTGGTTGGGATATGATGTAAAAAGTCCAATTTACCCTTTTATCTATCTAACATAATATAATTTAATATATTTTTTGAATTTAATATAATATAATTAATGAATTTAATTTAATATAAATATTATTGAATTTAATTTAATATAATATAATATTATGAGGGCAATCTTGGAAATTACTTGCTATATCCCACAATATATTTTGTAAAGCAAACATGCATAACATATATCCAATCTTATATATCAAGTCGACAAACAAGATTTGAGGTATATACTATCCAATACCTATATCTTATTCATTATATATTCTGATTAAATCCCACATCATATTATATCCTCCATTTTATATTCAGTGAAACAAACGGGGCCAAGAGGATTTATATTTTTAAGATGGGGATGCTATGCATCACAATGTTGTATTTTCTAGAAAATTACCTGATTGGAAATTGTGATGCAGTGCCATTTTCTCTATGTTGTGTAGTTTTGTGTTTTTTAACTAAGAAATTCTCAAATTTCAAAAAAGATAATGGAACAATTTTTTTTTTCTTTTGCTAAAGAAAACTTGAACATTAAGAATTAATAGCCAATAATCATGATATGAGTCAACCAAAGGTGGATTAACATGACAAAAAACTCATGTACACATATACATATATATTTATACACATAAATATATATAATTACATGGATAAACACATATGTTTCACTTTCAAAAATACATATAAGTATCATTCTCTTATATTACCAATGCAAAAGTCACTTTCTTTCTTTCTTTCTTTTTTAACTGTTAACCTTTTCTTACGTCGTCTCATATATATTTAAGAGATCCCTCTATTCATTGCCAATTAGTTTTAAGTTGAATACTTTAATATGGTATCAGAGTTGAGTCTTATAGTCTCTAGCAAGTCAAGTATTTGCTTCAAGTCTAATCTCTCACCTATCTCTTTGTCACCTTCACATGCTATTCGGGTTACATGGGCAGGGGATTGTTAGATATGCCTCACATCATCTCTTTAAGCAACCTAAGCTTGATTAATATACTAAGATCCCCCTTATGACATGCTATCAAGTTAGACTTATCTCACATCATCTCTCTAAGCTATCTAAACTTGGTAAATATACTTAAGAGCCATCTGCACTCATTACTAATTGATTTTGAGTTAGATAATTTAACACTTACTATCATCTTCTTCTTCTTTTTCTTTTTTCTTTTTTTTTTTTTTGGAGGGAGAGGATTTAATCTTAATTGGCATTGTTTATTATAACTATTGGATTAAATACATAATGATCGCATATTCTTACATAATAGTTGTACATGTCGCCAGTACAATTGAATACATGCTAGAGCACAACAAAAATCATCACAAATTAAAAAATCACCCACTAATATTCCTTTTGAGCTTTAATTCCATGTGAATACCATGATAAAAGCTATCTTATATTCTCAATAATATAAAATTTCTACTTCCAACGTTAAGGCACCGGATCATCAGCAATACAAGTTGTCTCTTTTGTTACACTACCTTGTGTGTTCTCTAGTGTGCAATTTGAGTTTGTTTTAATTCTTTTAACATATGTAGGGAATCTTTTATTGTATCATAATCCTCTAGGGAAATCTGTATTGTTGGATGCAAAATTATAGGTCTAATTGTTTTTAAAATTTATGTTAATACAACCTAAGTTTGAATTAATCAAATCAATGTTTCACCACAACTAGTAGATTATTATGCAATTTATTATGTAAAATTTGAGCTATTTGTCCTTTATTATTGAATTATGAAATGATCCAACAAACTTCTTTTGGGCTTTTGTTGAGATCTTGCATTTTTTCATATATTTTTTAAAGTTTCTCAAAGGAGATGAAGGTAAAGTGGTGGAGGTTAAATTATTACTCCATAGACATGAGAAATGTCAATATTGGCTTTCTAATTTTCACCATGCACTTAAAAGTTTTGGGTGAGGGTGGGCCTTGATGCAATAGTAAGGTTGCTCCATTGTGACTTGGGTGTCATGGTTCAAATGACAAAAACAGTCTCTCTACATGCAGAGTAAGACTACACACATCCGACCATTCCCAACCCTATTGAAATGGGAGCCTTGAGCATTGGGATACATATAATTTATATTGCTAATACTGTTTACTACAATTGCAATTTTGCAAACATTTGATAGTCAAGCTTTCGATACATCCATAACTCAACATTCTCAATAACAATCTAAATATGAAAGCAATGGGAATTATTGAACATCTTGGTTTTTCATAACATCCGTCAAGAAACATTATGGTTTCATGTAACATTTATCAAGAAAACAAGAAGAGAAAAGAGAAAGAAACATAACTCTAGACCAAACAAATAGAATAAAACATGACTTACCCTTTTTTAAGTATTTGAAGAGACTGATGATTGGATTATTGATATCAAGTTTCCAAATCAACAGTCTCTTCGTTGCCTTGCAATAAAAATCAACAAAATCTATATGAGAAAAAGAGGTAGAAAGTGAACAAAAGGGTCACCTAAGGGAAGAGAAAGTGAGAAAGAGAGAGAGGGTGAGACAGAGGAAGGTATTGAAGGCTTACCGTAGCTTTAGGCATTTCTCACTCTCCTTCTCTATTGCGCTTCATTATGATGGTCACGTACGGTACAAAGCCTTTGAAAATAAGTTGAATTAAGAAGTGTGCTTGTTCCAAAAGCAAGGTCACACATAAATTTTGTTTGCATTTGGAGATAAATTGAAAGAAAATGCAGTCACTCCTATTAAATTGAAGGAATGGAGAAATTTTTTTTTGTTCCGAATAATTCTTTTTTTAATCTCTCCAAAAAAATTGATAAAATGTGGTAAGAAATGATTTGATAGTTATCAATTTTGTCATTACTTTATTTATTTTATTTTTTATATGAAGTAGTTTCTATTTTTATCCTTCTTCCTATTGTACAAGTTTTTTTTTTTTTTTTTTCCTTTTTCATTTATCTTTTCCTAAAAAAAAAAAAGGGTAAATTACACTGACACCTCCTCACATTTGGCTCGATTACATTCCCACTCGTTAATAGTTTAATTTCATAAATTCTCCTTACCGTGAAGTGGATGTTAGACTTGTTAGAAGAATCTTGATGACATAAGTAAAAAGAAAGTGTAAGTGACTAATTTGTCTTTTGAAGCCTTAAAAAGTCCTTTGTAACCTTATGTCCTATTTAAAATTATCAATATACCAAAAACAAAGATCCAATCACAATAGACTCTACACCATTTCACTTGCATTTACAATTCATTTACCTGCCAAATATGGCTTGGGGTAGGTAAAAAGCATAAAAGGGTATTATTCACCATGTTTAGTTCTAGAAAATTGATTTTTTTTTTTTAATAGTGAATTTTTTAATATTTTATGAAAAAAAAAATTAAAATTTTTTAGATACATATAATCTAAATACATTTAAAAAGTACAACACTTGTGAAACTTTTTAAAAATTCAACAAATATAAAAAAAATACAAAAATTCAATACATATTCGTATTTTGTTGTATTTAATGAATTTTTTAAAGTTTTTTGTGCAATTTTTTCAGTTTTCAAGTATATTAAGATTAAGTGATCTAAAAATTAAAATATTTTGATTAAAATATTTGTAAAAAATATAAAAATATAAAAAAATACAAATTGAAAATTCAGAAATTGTTTTTAAAAAATAAAAATCAAACAGGGTGATTGTCATTTTCTCTAAAGTAACGTGAACAAAATATCTATATTTTTTTTATTAGTTTCTACTATAAAGGTTTAGGGGTATTAGTGTAATTTTCCAATTGTAAAGGGGGAATTTGTATTAAATTCAAACCTCAAGAGGTATTAGTGTAATTTACCCTAAAAAAAAAAAGAGTATAACCTAATGTAGGGGGTGTTTGTTACAACTTAAATGACCTGCTTATAGCTTATTTAAATTTGGAAATCTGTATAACATTTTGTGATCTTAATTCTGCTTACAGTTTAGTAGGTATAAATTTAGTTTAAATATGTTGAAAAAAGTTGATTATCTGAAAGTTAGAGAATGATAACTTTTAACTTATACTTTCTAACTATTAATTTTAGTTTATAATAAATTATACCAAACATGCCCATAATCCCTTAATTTCTCTCCTAAACTATCATAAAAGGAGAAATATCATGTAATGCTCAGGTTGCTAATGCAAAAACCCACATAATCGTGTGGCTCTTGACCTTTTTGTTTTAACATAGTATACAATAATTTTTGTGTTCTCTTGTAGAAAAAAGAAAAGACAAAAAGAAATAAAATCACATACGACTTAAGTAGGCCCTAAATTGAGGTGCAATGAAATATAACAAAATGAAAGCAATTTAAAAAATAGGTTCTTTTCTTTTTCCTAGTTAGAGATTTACAAAATTAAATCCCCTAATAATTTGTAATCTTTAAAAATCAAAATTGTTAATTAATAGAACTTATGAATACTGAGATTTTAACAACAAAACTATTTCCTCATTGTTACATAACTATCAATAAAAAATAAGATGTCTAAACATATTTTTAAGAGTGGTAATTTTTTGAACAATATTTAATCTGACTAATAAATAACTCATTCTTCCCATATTTATTAGTAACAACTTTATGTTATTTTTGCATTGTTTAAATTGTTGTATAAGCTTATTTTTCTATTCTAATAATTAGCATAAAAGATTTTTATTTATTTGCTATACATGATTTTTTTAAGTTACAAAATTTATTGAAGGGCCAATTGTAAATCAAACATTACCCTAAAAATTGTAAATTCAATTGTGATTTTAGGATGTGAAAACAAATGGAAGTTCTTTTTGTGTGTGTGTGTTTGAAGATTTTCTTTTTCTTCAATTTAATTTTTCTTCTCCTCGCAATTTTTTCTTAGACTAAACCTACTCTTGAACTAAAACCATTAATCAAATATAAGCAATGGTGTTGTATTAACACAATGGAATTGATAATCACACGCAAATTTCATAGTAAAAGGCTTCAATATTCTAGTTTCTTTTTTTTTTTTGACTTTGTTTTTTTCAAGGTCCATACATGAATCTCATTTTTAATTTGCTTGTAAGTTGCTTGGTTTTATGGTTTACAATTTTCATTTCCCAGTCATGAGAGAGAGAGAGAGAGAGAGAGAGAGAGCATGTGATGCTTTCTCTCAAATTTCTCTGTACCTCTATTAAAAAATACTGAAAGCCATTGGATTATATCTTGAGACTCCTATGCCATTCAAAAGCAAGGTCACACATAAATTTTGTTTGCATTTGGAGATAAATTGAAAGAAAATGTATTCAATCCTATTAAATAGAAGGAATGGAGAAATTTTTTTTGTTCCGTATAATTTTTTTAATCTCTCAAAAAAATTTGATAAAATGTGGAAAGAAATGAGATGATTTAGTAGTTATCAATTTTGTCATTACTTTTTTTAATTTTATTTTTTATATGAAGTAGTTTATATTTTATCCTTCTTCCCATTGTACAAGTTTTTTTTTTTTTCCTTTTTCATTTATCTTTTCCTAAATAAAAAAAGGGTAAATTACACCCTCACATTTGGCCCGATTACATTCCCACTCCTGACGTTCTAGAAATGTAGTTAATAGTCTCATTTATCGTGAAGTGAACGTTAGACTTATTAGAAGAATCTTGATGACATAAGTAAAAAGAACGTATAAGTGACTGATTTGCTTTTTGGGGCCTTAAAAAGTCTTTTGTAGCCTTATGACCTATTTAAAATTAACAATATACCAAAAACAAAGATCCAATCACAACAAACACTACACCATTTAACTTGCATTTACAGTTCAAATATGGCTTGTGGTAGGTAAAAAGCACAAAAGGGTATTATTCTCCATGTTTGGTTCTAAAAAATTGAGTTTTTTTTTTTTTTTATAGTGAATTTTTTAATAGTTTATGCAATTTTTTTTTAGATACATATAATCTAAATACGCTTAAAAATTATAATACTTGTGAAAATTTAAAAAAATTCAGAAAATATAAAAAATATATATATGTACAAAAATTCAATACATTTTCGTATTTTGTTGTATTTAATAAATTTTTAAAAGTTTTTTGTGCAATTTTTTTACTTTTCAAATATATTAAGATTAAGTGATCTAAAAATTAAAATATTTTTAAAAATCATTAAAAATATAAACATACGAATTGAAAATTCAAAAATTGTTTTTAAAAACCTAAAATCAAATTGGGTGATTGTCATTTTCTCTAAAGTAATATATCTATATTTTTTTATTAGTTTCTACATAGGTTGTGGCTTGCTTCTAGTCCACCATCCGGGTTGGAGGGTCCAGTTCGGCCCATTGGGTCCACTTTTGAGCCCCTTTTCGATAATCCAAACAGTTTACATTTTAAAATTTGTTGAGCACATTGCTTTTTTTATGAACCGTTAATTTTCTGACCGTCCATTTTTTCCAAACAAAAGTGATCTGAACACATAGTATCCGTTATTCGATCGATGTGAATTTTTACAGGAATAATGTACTCAACAAATCCTAAAATGTGAACAATTCTGATTATCGAAAATAAGCCCAAAAGTGGGCCCAATGGGCCAAACTGGACCGGACTGTCCCAGATTTGGACTGGAGACAGTCTGGACCCTTCTACATATAAAAGTTTAGGGGTAGTAGTGTAATTTTCCAAACGTAAAGGAAGAATTTGTATCAAATTTAAACCTCAAGGGGTGTTAGTGTAATTTACCCTAAAAAAAGAGTATAACCTAATGTAGGGGGTGTTTGTTACAACTTAAATGACTAGCTTATAGCTTATTTAAATTTGGAAGTCTATATTACATTGTGTGATTTTAATTCTGCTTACAACTTAGTATGCATAAATAGTTTAAATATGTTGAAAAAAGTTGATTATTTGAAAGTTAGAGAATGAGAACTTTTATACTTTCTAACTATTAATTTTTAATTTATAATAAATTACACCAAACATGCCCATAATCCCTTAATTTCTCTCCTAAACTATCATAAAAGGAGAAATGTCATGTAATGCTTAGGTAGCTAATGCAAAAACCCACATAATCGTGTGGCTCTTGACCTTTTTGTTTTAACATAGTATACAATAATTTTTCTCTGGATGCATGTTATCTTGTAGAAAAGAGAAAAGACAAAACGGAATAAAATCACATACGACTTAAGTAGGCCCTAAATTGAGGTGCAATGAAATATAACAAATTGAAAGCAAGTGAAAAAATAGGTTCTTTTCTTTTTCCTAGTTAGAGATTTAAAAAATTAAATCCCCTAATAATTTGTGATCTTTAAAAATCAAAATTGTTAATTAATAGAACTTGAAAATATTAAGATTTTAAAAACAAAAACTATTTCCTCATTGTTATACAACTATCAATATAAAATAAGATACCTAAACATATTTTTAAGAGTGGTAATTTTTTTAACAATATTTAATCTAACTAATATATAACTCATGCCTCCCATTTTTTTTTAGTAATAACTTTATGTTACTTAATCTTGCATTGTTTAAATTCTTCTATAGGCTTATTTTTCTATTCTAATAATTAGCATAAAAGATTTTTATTTATTTGCTATACATGATTTTTTTAAGGTACAAAATTTATTGAAGGGCCAATTGTAAATTAAACATTACTCTAAAAATTGTAAATTCAATTGTGATTTTAGGATGTGAAAACAAATGGAAGTTCTTTTTTTTTTTTTGTGTATGTGTGTGTGTGTTTGAAAATTTCTTTTTTCTTCTCCTTTCAATTTTTTCCTAGACTAAACCTACTCTTGAACTAAAACCATTAATCAAATATAAACAACGGCGTTGGATTAATACAATGAAATAGATAATCACAGGCAAATTTCATAGTAAAAGGCTTCAATATTCTGTTTTGTTTTTTACTTTGTTTTTTTCAAGGTCCATACAAGAATCTCGTTTTTAATTTGCTGGTAAGTTGCTTCGTTTTAGGGCTTACAATTTCATTTGCTAGTCATGAGAGAGAGAGACAGAGCATGGGATGCTTTCTCTCAAATTTTTCTGTACCTCTATTAAAAAATATTGAAATCCATTAGATTATATCTTGAGACTCCTATGCCATTCGAGATTGTTAGAATCCTTGGCCACGAATGAGAGAGAGTTCTCATATCTTCTAATTTTTCTTCACCCAATTCTCTCATCTCCTACAATGTAGGTGTTTGGGAAGTTGCTATGTTGATAGGCTATTTTAATTTTTGACTATTTTAACCCAAGAAAAGCCCTTCCCAAAAGTTCGGAAAGCTAATGACTTCTATTGTACAACCACTTTCCATTTTTCCAATTTTTGACTGACTGGCAAAGTCTTTATTTATTTATTTATTTATTTATTTTTTCAGATAGAGAGAGAGCTTAGCTTTCTTAAAAAGTCGAATTTATTTTGCTACAGTGTTGAATTTGACACTTACAAAAACCTTATCGACAATGCTACGTAACTCAAATTTTGTGGCTCAAATGGTCAAAACGACGTCGTTTTGAGTACAAAACAACATAAAAATGGCCAAAACGACGTCGTTTTGGCCGTTTGAGCCACTTTTGAGCCACAAAATTTGAGCTACGAGACATTTTCCAAACCCTATTGATATTGCAAATACTTATTTTCTTTAAAATAAAGAAATTTGGTTTGAGTTTTTTTTGTTTTTTGGTTAAGATTTTAAAATGTGTTTTGTATACAGGAATTATAATTCCCAGCTAAACAGTTTAAAAATTTGACAACAAATCTCTAATTATTTCATTCATAACAAAAGAAATCATATATAAGCTACGCTAAAAGATGTACTTTTTCACAAAATAGTTTCAAAAACTCAATCAAAATTTGACAACAAACCTCTAATTATTTCATTCATGGCAAAATAAATTATATAATATCGTTTGGGAAGTGGGTTGGTTTTTTGGGCTATTTTAGTTTGGGTTAAAAAGTTTGATTTGTGAAGAACTTTTTAACTTCTTGACTTTTTTGACTTTTTTTGTGAGAGAAGAATGTAATGATTATGAGTTGGATGTGATGTTTTATTTTTTGTGGCTAAAATAGCCTATTTTGTCTTTTGTGATTAAAATAGCCAAAAAAGCCTGGTTTAGCTCTTCCCAAATGGTGCCTTACGCTAATTATTTTTTACAGGTATGTTCTACTTGATGTATTTTAAAATGTGAACGATTCGAATTATCAAAATGGATCCCGAAATGAGTCCATTTCGCTACACAACAGCAGCCACCCCACACCCCCCAAATATTCCTTGGAGGAGTACCTCATCGTCATAAAAAAATAATAATTAAAAAAAAAAACTCACATCTAATGCTCTTAAATATATCAAATGATAAAATTAACTTCCAATAGCCAGTGGTTGTGCTTCCTTCAGGTATTACTTGCAATTATACATCTGCTCATTAGTCTTGAACCTTAAGATTTCAGAAATAGGATCCCATTAGTTGCCATTGATCTGAACTAGATGCATGCATATTATATGCATAAAATTTTGGGTTATGCAAACCAGCCGAGTAGAACTTTAATATGGTTAAATTTGTTTATTAAGATTTTAACGAGTTCGAATTTGAGTTCAAGCTCAATAAAAATTTAATGAATCGAACTTGAGTCGAGTTAGCTTAGGCTTGAGCTCGAGCTCAAACATGTTCATGAGTTTTAACAAGCCAAAGAAATTATAAATTCATACTTGCATATGAGACTAAAATTATAATTAAAATTTTGATTATACAATATATATATATATATAAACATATTAAATGAAAAATCAATATTTTACCAAAATAATAATATATACTACCACTATTATATAAACATATTATCTATAGTTAGCTATTATGTACATATAAATAAATTTAGCTATTATTTATATTTATATTATTTAAATTTATAAATAACATATTTATTTTATAGTTTATACATATTTTTATGTTATTTAATATATAAATAATATATTTATTTTATTATTTAAATAAATATCAAACAAGCCCAACTAATGAGCCAAATTTTAGTATATTTGGACTTATTTATTAAGATTTTAACGAGTTTGAACTCGAGATCGAAAGCAATGAAAATTTAACAAATAGAATTCGAATAAGCTTTTACCAAGCCAAACTCGAGTCTGTTCACAAACGTCTCTTTTTATTTGCAACCTTATGCAAGATTAAGATTTTTTTTCCAATTATTATTATTATTTTATTTTTGTCAATCTAAACTCAACCGTTTCCAATTTGTGTCAAATTGGCCTAATTTCAAAAAGGACACTGAAATTCCAATTTGACTCGAGTTGATTTATGAGTAAAATTGACGAATTGAAACTTGGAATATCAAAGTGCCATGAAAAGGAAAAAAAAAAAAAACAACAACAGCGATTCGTAGCTCGAAAGTGTGGCTTGAGAACGGCCCAAATGTTGTTTTTTATCCTCTGTGGGCATGTGCTTGAATGAAGTCCCATAGCCAAACATCATTTTATCCTCTGTGGGCATGTTCATTCAAGGTCCTTCACCTTCACCTTCTCTTTTGTCCAGATCTCATTTGATCTCAACATTAAATAGTCATATTCATGGGTTCAACTTCCAAATTTTACAGAAACAAAGTCAAGTTTTTGAAATTCTCATCTTCAAACTACAAGTCAAATGTGAAAAGAGTTAAATTGCCAGATTTTCTAATTCTTTAACCAAATTATTCCAAAATTTAACTGGTTTTATTACAGCATAGCCATAATTTTTTCCCCCCTAAAGACAGAAGGGATTGATCCAGTTTCAGATGGATACCCTGAGAACCTAACATCAAAGAAAGAAAATCCAGCATCATAAATTCTCAATTGAGAAATAATTCGTCATCCGTTGTCGTTCGTCGTCCTCCGTCGTTGTTCGTCCACCGTCTCATCGTCCTTTGTCCACCATCTCGTCATCCTTCGTACTCCTTCAAGAGACAGGTGAGAGTGAAGAGATAGAGAGAAGAGAGAGGAGAGAGTGAATGAGAGGGATGAGGCGAGAGTGAGAGAAAGGAGAGAGTGTTGATTTCTTGCAATTTGTTGAAGGTGGTACAATGAGCTGCTAAGGCGGAGAGGGCAAGGGAAGAGATCGAGAGAAGAGAGAAATGTGTACTTTCGAGCCATTCGAGCCCGAAATATTCGAGCTACGGATCATTTTTGAAAAAAAAAACTACCAAGTGATGTAATATGTCACTTATTTTTTAAGATCATATCAACGGGAGAAATGCTACGACCCCTAATGAATGACCAAAGAAACAACCGAATGATGTCACCTAAGCAACTGGGTCCCACTTGTAGGGGTGGTTCTCTCTCACCTAATAAATGTACACTGTTTAATACTTAAAAAAAATGTTTCACTTTTAATGCCAAAAAAAAAATGTGTTAGGCAAATGATTATGTATTAAAAGTGTAAACACCACCATTTATTTCCTTTGCTTTACTGATTATCAGGTGAGAGAGAACCATCCCCTACAAGTGGGACCCAGTTGCTTAGGTGGTATCATTCGATTGTTTCTTCGGTCATTTATTAGGATCTGTAGCATTTCTCATTTTTTCTGCATTAAAAATGAAATGTTTTTTTTTAAGTATTAAACGGTGTACATTTATAAATGACAAAAAATTAAAAAAATCAATATGAAAAATTAAATTTTCTCTTTATTTTTTTATATGTGTTTTTGTAAAAACTAAAAAGTCAATAAAAGTCAATTATTAAAACAACGAATTACAGTGAAACTAAACGTTTGACCTATTAAAGAAGACTTTTACTATTTGAGTGACACACCATATATAGTAACTTATTTAAATTATACATGCATCGCATATGCGAATCGTTATTAATAAATTATTTGTACTGCTGAACAGTAAAGGGTGGACACAACATCCCAACAGATCTAAACATTGTTCATTTGAGTTCCTTGACTTCTATAACATCTATGATCATTCTTCATTTTTCTGAATTTGAAAGGCCGTTTAATAATTAGAATTTTTAGCCATCAAGGTTTCAAAATGTTTGATTTTGCTTTGTACTTCCTGAATGGATCTAACTGTAAGGGGAGCAAGGACAAGATATGGCTTTGTTCTTTGTGTTGTTTAAATATATGTTTAATATGTCTTTTCCCCATACAAAGATCTCATCAGCTCTCAATGGGTGAGGAGAAGTAGATTCATTGAAGAGTAATTTATTTGTTTGATCTGGTAAGGGAATTTTCTTAAAATACTCTCACAAAATTTCTTCAATTTCAAATTGTGTTGAAGGTAATAGGGCCTGTTCATCCCTTCCCTGGCGATTAGTCGGGTTTTGATCCTGACACCCCAAAGTAATTACTTTCTATAATCATTCTAAATTGTTTTCTCTATTGTCCTAGTAAACTCCTTATCTTCTTCTTCTGGGTTCCTCATTCAACTATGTACATATTAAAGGTGTAATTTATTTTTATATTCAATAAATATTTGCAAAGCTTAAGAATGGTCCTCTTGTGGGTCATGAAATCTAATAATCAAAGCAATTGATGTAGTTTTCCAAATATTCTGAGTTCAACTCTCTACTTTTGAAGATCATCAAAATCCATACATCAAACTGGAAGAAGGAAAACAGATTGATTCTTTAGCTAGCTACAATATGTCTCTTTCTAGTATCATGCTTTTTTGTTGCTAGAAGGTTAAAATAGCTTCAAGAGGACCTCCTTTGAGAGGGTATGTTGGAGCATTCTGACCAGTTATCGGTAGTTTAAGCGCTTGCAACCATTCTCCCTTGCTATTTATCTTTCTCTGAATTTCTACAACATCAATTATGGTGCTTAAAAGTTGTAAAAACTTCAAAGGGATCTAAGGTCCATCTTTTTGATTGGATTTCATCTACCTCCTAAACTATTGATGTAATCCAATTTGTCTTAAAAAATTATTGCATCTCTCTCTAGCCATAACATCCACAAAACCACACAAATTAAACTCCTCCAAAGAGCTTGTGACTTCTTATTTGAACCAAAGCCATAGAAATTAGTAGGGAACATTTGATCAATGGAAGGGATCACCCAATAAACCTCTGCCAACTGAAATAACTTCCACCACAAACTCAAGGCCACCAGACAATGAAAGAAAAGATGGTCAATCAATACTCTCCTCACCTTATTATTCCTTTATACGCTAAAGGATTTATATTTTTAAGATGGGGATGCTATGCATCACAATGTTGTATTTTCTAGAAAATTCCCTGACTGGAAATTGTGATGCAGTGCCATTTTCTCTATGTTGTGTAGTTTTGTGATTTTTAACTAAAAAATTCTTAATTTTTCATTTCTCACCAAAGTGACTTCATTTCAAAGCTTGTGCAAAGGAATAAATCCCATTGATGTTACAACTAGACAATCAAATAAAACAATTATCACCCAATCACTTCCATGTCTTACAAGGGAATTGCATTACTTCCAACAACTTTTATCTTTTTATCCTTTTTTATAACTAAATCAACTTTAGCTATCCAAAAATTTTGGAAAAAGTTGTAACCTTTACCTTCATTCAGACTATAAGCCCTCCTAAACTTAAGTTCCTTGTGTACCTTTCAAAAGACAGCCCTGCAACTTCCCCTTATGGGGTGGCAGGAGATTCCACTTAACATGGCTCTTCCACATTTCCATCTTTCCTAATTAAACTCCCAATAAGTTCAGACTTTCAGATCATCATCACCAAAGCACTTCCAAGCCTTTACAGGAATTACATTAGGTCCTACAAACTTTACTCTTCCAATAATTTTTGTAACTTCTTTATTTTTGTTTTATTTTTATTTTATTTTTGTAGGTAAAGATAGTTTTATCATAAAAGAAGGACCAATAGGGCACACCCATGTATACAAAACATATACAAAACAAAACTAAATCCCTAGCCTTTTCCAACTAAACACCCTTGACCCTACACCCTCTCCAACTATAAAACAACTCCAGCCCGGGAAAACGCCAAACATAAGTGAAAAGGAGTATGCCTCACTCGCCACTCTACAATGTCTAAAAAAACGATCCACTGATCTAAATACTACCTATCTGTAGATTCTTTAACTTCAGCAATCCTAATATTTAGAATTTGAAGGAACTCGCTTCCATTGTTTGGCAAGTTACTAAGTTCTCCTAGGCTTAAGTTCCATGAGTGATTTCCATTGAATAATTCATCAATACAATCATACTATCTTTGTCGATATGATTTGTGCACTTTTCCCTGATCTCAACCCACAATACTAACATTTCATAATCCTCCCCCTTGATAACTTCAGCATGATGCAATTCCCTACTTTATCTATACAACCTCTCAGCTGGTTCATATACATCCTTTTTTCCAGTTTGACCTAGCTTACATTTTAAATCATCAATAGAAGCTATATCCAATAGTACATGGAACTGTAAAGTTTGTACTGAAGGATGAGAGGTTACAAAAATCATTTGCTTTGTGCCATATTTATGTTAGAGCATTTGAAATAAAATTCAAACATAAAATAAGATACTAGCTATGATTTTTTGAAGTACCCTAATGGTTCTCTATCCTTCCTGGATTTTTACCAGGCATCTTTAATTATGCTAGCTGACCCCATTTAATGGAACTTAAGGCTTGATATGGTTTGGTTTGATATCTTTGAGTATGCTAAATGCAACATAGATTGTGCACAAAATAAATAAAAAAAATAAAAACAGAAGAAAAGATGAGAGCTGCAATAACCATTGAAATGCAATTCAAACTATATGGTAAATTGATCTGTAAGGCCATCTCTAACGGTTCATCAAAACTTGCATCAGATTTAAAATGTGGTGAAAAAGTCACTTTTTGGAGTTCCAATGGTTTCAGCAAATTGGTATCAAAATGAGAATGGAACAAAAAATTCATCAAAGTGAGAACAGGCTCCAGATTTCACTATTTTACTGTGCTTTACCGTTGGGGGAGACCAACCGGTCAACCAGTCGGATGTCCGGCCGGTTAACCAACCGGTCGACCGGTTCCCTTTCAAATAGGTAGGTTCAAACAGGTCGAAAGGTTCAAACAGGTTAAAAAAAAAAAAAAAATTAGTTTTACCGGTCGACCCTTCCCTCAATTCTGCATATATTTTGTTCGACAGGTTTGATGCTCACCGTTGGAGGAAGCCGTATCAAATTGAGAAAACAACCTATTTTTTACTCAGATTTGGTGAAAAAAGAAATGAACAGTTGGAGATGCTCTAAGTAGGTATAATACAGAATGATCATCATCACTGAGCACTTGGTATATGGATGGAACTACACGATGAGGACTGAGAAATTGCAAAGTAAAAACTACGAAGAGATTTAATTACCTAAAAAATAGCCTTCTTGGCCCTTTTAAATAACAGTCTTCTACCAGGAACTCTTATCTGCTGCATGACCTCTGTGTCACTCCTTAAATCAATCTCACACACTACTTTTCATTCTCCCAAAACCTTTGAGTTGATAGGAAACCTCTCTAAGAACCTGGGAAAATCTTGCTAACACAAAATTCAGATTTATATAACATCGAAACAATAAGATCTACCACATAATACAATTTTCTTCGCTTTTTCCTTAAAGGTCATAGAATCCTCCAAATGTCCCATTTTATTTTTCTAATAATAATGATGAAGTGTCCCATATTTCCCACACAAACTTCTAAAACTGCTCATGAAACTATGGGAAAGAGTAGTTGAACAGAGATTAGGATATGCAACAACAGTTTTAAATGAGTAATATGGTTTCATGCCGCAAAGATCCACCATGGAAGCTATTTTTCTACTTAATCGACTAATGAAAAAATATAGGGAAAAGAACAAATATTTCCATATAATGTTTATTGACTTACGAAAAGCATATGTATAGGGCCATTATGACGAAATCTGTTTGAGTCTTTGCGATGGTATGGAAGGAGTCCGGATCCTCTGCCGCATTTTATTGCAGCTAGCCTTGCGGTGCCCCAAAACGACCTCGTTTTGGGGCAAATTTTCAAAAAAAAAAAAACAAACACACACACAGCATCAGAAATCGAAGAAGAGAAAGGGGAAGAAGAGACAACCACATGGAAAGAGAGAGAGGAGAAGAACACCTCTTCAAACCCAAAACAAGAAAAAAGTTAGAAACCTGAAGAGGTGTTCTTCTTCTTAAAGCCCAAAACAAGAAAAAAAGTTAGGCCAAGCTCTTATTTCATTTCTGTTGATTTGCAGAGAAACAAAACCAACTTATTTTGAGTGAGAAAGATAATTTTAAGACCAAGCTCCAAAAGGGTTTGTTTGGTTTAATGTAATTTCCAGATTAGAACCCATAGATCAAAGGCTTGAAAACAACTTCAAGCAAACTCACTTTGTTTGTTTCAAAAAATAAAAAACAAATTTGCAGAACTCTGAATGAAATTGAGGGATTCCACAAAAAGTTCAAAATGGAAAAGATCCACCATATAAGTGGATCCATTGTGCTTTCGTGATCTCTCCTCCCTGATTGTGTGAATCCCAACTCCGGCTAGTCCAAATCTGTTTCAACAGACGAACAAACAAGGCCGTTGGCGGAGGCAGTGGGCGGGCCAAAAGCGAGGGCTGCGACGGTGGCGGAGAAGCAGTGGGAGTTCGCGGGCAAGAGAGAAAGAACAGGGGCTCTATTAGTTTGAAGAGGTTTTTCTTCTCCTCTCTCTCTCCCTATGTGCTTGGCTCTTCTTCCCCCCTTTCTCTTCTTCAATTTCTGATGCTATGTTTTTTGTTTTTTGTTTTTTGTTTTTTTTTTGAAATTTTGTCTCAAAACGACGTCGTTTTGAGATACCGCAAGAATAGCCGCAGAAAAATATGGCAGGGGATTCGAACTCGGTATGGAAGTGTGAAACATAAATAGTTAATGCATCTATAAGGAGAGTGATTTAATCTACATTGATGTTGCTAAAAAAAAATATATAGGCAATGAGATTATGAGATGAAGACATGATTAATTTAAACTTAACTTAGATGAAATGACTTCAAACATAACCAAGTTAATTAACTGAAGGAAATTGATCCACATGGTCAAACTCAAGTAATAGGGATAAATTCTTGTTGAGTTTGTTTTATTATTTGTTTATTTTTCTGAAATAGTATCATTCTTTGCTTCTTTCAATTGCATCTTTGGGTTTTTTTGCTCCTATAGATAACCCTTGATCGGTTTTCGGTTATGTGACGATCTGGTGAGAGAATCAATGACCTGATACTGTAAGCAATCACATCCAAAGGAAAGACACTTAATTTTAGGGTTTACATTGACAACATTATTAAATGAATTACTCATACAACAACAGTGGGACATAAAAATGTTGCAAAATACAAAGTAGTTAGGATTATTTAGTTTTGTCTTGAAACTTTGGAGTGTTTTGAGAAATTGATAAAAAGTTGATTTTTTGGCTTTTAACCAAAACTTTTTGACTTTTTGATAAAGTCATTTGGAAAGTTAAAAAAAAGTTATTTTTGAACTTTTTTGTTTAATATTTATTTATGTTATCACATCATTATGCCTTAATGTCAATTGATCAAAATACCTCCACCTAATTTAGAAAATACACATTTTCACCCATAGCTCATTTTCCACCCATGGAGGGTAGTTTCGTAATTTCATTTTCAGCTTATAACCACAAATAAGTTTGTGGCCAAAAAAGCAAGCGTCTGCCGTTTGAGCTTGCAGCCGAAACTCAGCTTTTTGCTGTGTTCTTAGTATTCTTTGTATATTGATTTTTGTCAATAGTTTTTTTTTTTTTTTTTACTGATAAAAAAAGATCTAACTTATTGATAAGAGCTCAAGTCTAGGAGAAATTTTTTTATACGAATAGGATACATGCCATATGATACCTTCTATTATAGATTAATATAAAATGAATCAATATTATATATTAATATTCATTCATGCACTTAATTCTCTATAATAATGCTAACAAACCTATTGAATTTAGACAATGCATTGATAGATTATTCTTAATAGGTAACACTACTGTACCTAAACTCCATCAATTGTTTTCTTAACTTTCGGGTGCAAATTTGATGACATTAGAATTAATTTCTTTGTGCCCACCAAGACTTCTTGCTTAATTAGTCAATTATATGACTGAGGAGACAATACACAAACTTCCAATTATTCAAATTCTCACTATATATGATTTAAATGTTACGATACTAATATTAAAAATTCATAGTCCACCATGTTATGTGGTGAATACGTGTTGGCGTAGAATGATTAACAAAGACAACGCGGCCTATCAAATCATTTGGCAAGTTGTTATTTTGTTATTGTCTATTCACTTTTTTAATTGCATTATTTATTTGATTTTTGACATCATCTGTTCACACTAAATTTTTATTATTTATTTTTATTTTCGCTGAATTGTGTGTATAGTATCATTAAAAAAATACAATAACTCTAAAAATATCAACTAAATTACTATATTTTGACTTTGCAATGTGGGGAGTCCATGCAATAGTGATGGTATGGAGCCAACTGCTACCATTTTCCACCGTCACTTCACTACTACTACTGTAATTACTACAACTCTCATAGCCACCAGCATCATCCTACTGCTAGAATCACCCCTATCACTACAACACTGTTATTGTTGTTGCCACCACCACGCCACACACAATTACCACGATTACCACTCCTTTGCATCCACTACACCACCCCACCACCTCTATTACTATTGTCATACATCATAGCTATCACCAGCACCACTTCATTATTATAATATAAAAACAAAAAAGAAAATTCAAATTTATATATTTCAAATTTAATTTTTTACTTATTAAACAACTTATTTTAATTGAATACTAAAATGTACATCAAATAAAATTTCAATTTAAATTGAGCATTATCCAATTTTTCACTTCTTAAAATATGAAGTTGTAAAATCAAAGCAATTTACTTGTTTTTTTAGGGGAATAACAAATCAGTCTACAATTTGAAGGAAAAAAAATCGGATTAATAATAAACTTTACAAATTTTCATTATTAAAAGCATAAACATTTTCATGTGTATATAATTATTTTTCAAATATACTGTTGAAAAATAATGATTTTTCGACAACTTTAATTTGAAATTAAAGTAGGATCTAACCGCCGGTTAAAGTGAGTTTAAGTAGTTTTGTCACATCCCAAATCCGGGCATGACCGGCCATGGCCCACAGGGACTCAGCCCAAGACACACGTAAACCTAAACATGAATCCAAAATCACGAAGCATAAATGTGATGATAGCCCATAAATAAATAAATCAAAATCCAATCTAGTGACAAGTCACAAGTATAAACGGCAAAATCAACCGTAATCAAAACCACCCAAACTTATGCAATATAAACAGTTCACATATCAAAATAATCCTAAATGAAGCACAAACTTGACATAAGACTCTAAAATAAATGAATGTCCTAGAGGTCCATGCAATCGAGTCCCTGCTATGCCATGAGTCCACTCTAAGTCTTCTAACACCTGGAAATGGTAAACAACTAAGTCAGCTGATAGCTCAGTGAATAGCAACATGGATAGTATATACAGTTTTGAAAACAGGGATCAATTCCAAAATAAGACATATATCACAGAAACTAGATTGGCATACAGTTTGGTAAAGAGAATCTATTTCAAAAAGAAAGTTCCACAGTTCAATAGTTAAAATACTCATGTTTCTCAAGAACATGATAAATGACATTTTCCACTTAAAACAGATTACAACATGAACACCAATAATTTTCTAAGTACCAAGAAATATTAAGTAATATGCCACACAGTTCTCAAGGCTATAAGTCCCGTTGGATCCAATACCGAATTAAGAGTCATCCTTAGGGTGGCAACCCGGGCCTTTTCTCTAAGATGATCCGATTGAAGGTCACACGGCCCAACCCGGATCTGTTCCCTAGTGGCCAGAGTTACCACACACAGTGGAATAATTTCCCTAGACTAAATACACATATGGTCCCAATAATCAATACACATCAGTTTCGCAAAATATGGTAGTTCATCATTATAAATATGAGACCAAAACAAATGGTTTACAGTATGCCAAGTTCACACATATTTCAGAAATAATTTGATTCCATTGATAATATAATAATTTATCAAAACAGTTTAGTTATGAAACAACAATTTAATTTTCCAATAGTTCAGGGTAGGAGAACATTTATAAAAATATGTAGCATGAAACTACTTACTTGAAAACGAAATAATATAATCCTCGAGTAGAGTATGAAAGTCCAACTAGTGCCCTGAACCAAGTATGAAAACTGCACGTCACTACTAATTTAAAAATACTAAAGAATAAGAACTAAGTAATCCCAAACTAAAGCGCACTAATACGGCTCAACCCAACTCACCGTTACTCTTAAATATTACCTAAGTTCATGTTCTTCAAGGTCTAAAATCACTCAAGACATGGATTCAAATCGAAACTTAATTAAAAGTAACTTTAAGATAAAATAGAATTTTAAACTAGTTTTCCAAATCTATTCGCTAACTTTGAAAATTAAAAATCCACTCCATGTTGTTCGAAAAATTCTAAAACCCTCCAGATATCAACTAATATATCCTAAGTTTCAAACCCAAATGGTTTCACTTGATTTACTTATCAAAATAATTATCTACAATTAATTATATCTAAACAGGTTGTTTTTCGCAACACTTTAAAAAAATTAATGGTTCTCTTAGTATACATGAGCAATCAACGCAAGGCCAAAAACGTACGAAACTAGACTCATAACCGATTCTAATGACACTGATTTAATAATTTTTAGATTTATACCCAAAGAGAACAACACTCCCGAACTTATTGTTTAAAACTAGTTTTCTGGACAGATTTGAACGCATCAGTTTATATGGATTTTGACTCCCAAAAATTATGAAAAAATTCAAATATGCAATTCAATATGTAATTAATCTATTATAAAAATTTCAGTTCAAAATTCATTCGTTTGATATGATTTCTTGATTTTTAAAATTTGTGATTCTGTACAGAATTTTTGGACTAAGAATTACACCCGTTCTTTATACATGAATTTAACTCCTCAGATTTCTTAACAGTATATATATAGACATAAAATACATACACCTACAACCTCTCCATCAATGAATTAAATAACAATAGAATAAGGATAAAAAACAAAGAAAGAAGAGAAGAAAACCTAAGAGGCCACAAGGCACAACACACACAAAGCTCTTTTTCTTGGCTACAACAATAATCTTGATGATTAAATCACCCCTCACCTTCCTTCATAAACCCACGGCTGGCTGCTAGGGCTGCTAGTGTTGTGAACAAATAAGGGGGTAGGGTCTGCGTTTATTTTATTTTATATTAGTGGTGGGCATACATAGGTCAAATAAATAGATAAATATACAAAAATATATATAAGTTATATGCAACTCAAATGGTAAGAGCCTTATTTATTAACCTTATGGTCTGGAGTTCAAGTCACACCCTTCTCTTTACATATATATTTTTTAATAATAAATCTTACCTCTTAATTAAAGACTTTCACCATAAATTTATTTTAGGTTTAAAATTAATTAAAAGACCTTCCAAATATTTAATTTGCGCTTTAGGATTCACCACCAAAATATTTGAGATTATAATATTATTATTATTTAATTATTTACTTAATTTTTATATTAGAGTTCTCACAAGTTTTGTATTATCTCAAGTGAGAATGTTATAATATAAAAATGATGGGCTGAAACCATTGAGTTGTGAATGAGAAATGTCTCATAAAGTGGATATCAATAAAAGTTGAGATTAAATTTAGACTTAATCTTGGTTTAGACTAGGCCTAGACTTGTGCTTGTGCTTGTGCTTGTGCATGTGCTGGTTTGGTTTTAGACTTGAACGTGGACTTAATCTTGAGCTTGAGTTAAGCTATGCTGTGTTGAGCTTAGCTTGTGCATGTATTTTAGAATAAAGCTTGGATCGGGTTGTGACCCAACATTGGTATCCATTTTGTGACCCATCTAGTTGGTTTATTCAAACATCATTATATACATATTTATTTGTATATATTAATCACTTGGGAGGTTTAGATCTTTGTAACTCTCTTCTTTTGATGATGGAGTTGATGACTATATTAGTGGTCACAGGTTTTCAACCTTTATAACTCTAGCCCTAATGGTTAGAGTTAATGGCCTTAGTTAATGACATTTGATGGCCCTATTGATGTATAGTCCTCATGGCTAGGGATTCTCCTATTTGTATAAGTAGAGACATTTTTCCACCAACTTGGTAGGATAATTTTGGAGAAATTTTTGATAGAAAATTGAGATAGTGTTTTGAGATAAAAAGTTGAAGATGTTTTTGTATACCAAATTTTTTTTTCCTATCTTCTTTTGCTAGCCCCTTCTTTAGTTCTTGTTGAAGAGAATGCAGTCATTGTCAAGTTTGCCAAAACTATTCAGAAGGTATTTTTATATTAGCTGGTTTCGACCGTCGTATCCTAAGAGACAGACGCCGGCGTACCTCTAGTATCCATCGGAAGAATCTATTTTAAGAAAACTGTCTAGTGCAGGCTTCGATTTGCTTATTTTCTTATAATTTGTTCTTAAATTTTTCAATATTTAGTTTATAAAGATGAATTCTAATATTTAGTTGTCTATGTTAATAATTCATTCAATTATTAATGTAATCTAATTCATTTTTGTATTCTTAGTTGTGTCGTTTATTCTGTATTTCATCCTTATAATAAAAAATTATTTTGTCATTTATGTTTAATTTATTTTATATATTTTTCTTATATTATTATGAAAAAATACCAACAAATACAACTGAAATTCAAATGATTGAAATTCGTATATTGGTTCAAGTAACACTCTTGATGATAAAATTCCCAAGACAATGACTCAACCCTTCTAATATGTTTCTTTCTTTATTATCGAATAATTAACTAACTGTAATATTAAAGCGAAGAACGCAACATTAATTGTATAAACATGTAGAGCTTAGATTAATAAACATGTAGAGCTGAGCATCTCCAATGCACTAGGCATATAATGCTTATTAGGTAAAATGTCTAGAATAATTCACTTTTTTCAACTCCAATGCACTAGGCATGTAATTAGGCATTTTAGCTCAACTCACATTCACTAGCTACATGTAGCTAGCCTTCAAGATTAGGCAAAATGTATTTAATCATTAGGATTATTTCCCTCCATCTTTGTTGCTGATGTGACATTTTATAAAATTAATAGTATTTGGATGAATAGTTAAAATAAAGAGCATGATTGGAGCAGAAACATGAAACAGTTGATAGACAAAATAAAATGTATACTTTATAGTAATATTTAGATAGGTAAAATGCCTATTACCGTTGAAGATGCTCTTACTATATAAAATTTGTTCCTGAATTCTTTTAATTTGGAATTTGTTTGGCCCGACCCCTTATATAAAAAACTTTATCACATTATTTATATCGACAAAAACAAAATCACCAATTTTTTTAGTCTTTTTCTATCTGTCTAAAGGCTCCATTCCACGTCTAATTTTTTAAATTTTTAAATATTTATTTTTTTAAGTTTTTTTTTTTAAATTAAAAAAAAAATTTGTATCGTCTATATATATATCTAAATTATAACAAATTATTCAGCTAATACTAAAAAAAATAACAAAATAAAAAATATTTTTCTTCAAAAATAAAAAAAAATATTTTTGAAAAAAATAATAATTTTAAAGAAATTTTTTTTTTTTGATTTTTTTGAAAGAAAAAAATAGAATTTTAAAAAGAGTTGGATTATGAATTTTCAAAAGAATTATGAAATTGAGTTTTGAAAATTTTGTTTGATTATAAATTTTAAAAGGAATTTTATAAATTTTTTATTCAAATCATGATTCTAATTTTTAACCAAACGTTATATGGTGCTATAGGAGAAAAAATAAAAAAAATAAAAATTATATAATTAATAAGATTGTAAGAGCATATCAAGTAAAATATAAAATAGATCTATAAGATATTTTCTCCTTCTTCACAAAAAAATAAATAAATAATAAATTAAATTAAATTAATTTTCAAATGTTATATTTATGTTCACCGAATGCTAAAAATTGCTCCAACTTATTTCATTTAAGGATGAAGCATAAAAAACAATCAGAACAATGAATTGGATCAGATTTGATTTTGATCAATAATTCGATTACATATCAAATTTATTAGATTCAGGTATATTGGATGATTAGATTGTATTTCAAAATTTTCAGATCAAATCCAGATTAAATTTGAATTGTTAATTGAATCAAATAAAAAAAAAATTGAATTCTTAATAAGTCGAATCCATAATATCAACCGATGTAATGTAATATAAAGAGAAATTCTATATCAAATAATATGGACGTGATATTTTCATCTCTATACAAAACACCAACCAAGTCAACCAATTATACACATAATATTGAAAATGATAGTGCTAAATTACTGTAATAAAAATTCATTTTATATAATATTTCTTATTATCCGTTCTTCAAGAAAGAAATTACACAATATTTTTTAATCATTGAATATAAAAGAAGACACGGTCTTATAGACCCTATTACCTTTGTATCCATTGATAAGAAAATCTGACAAGAAATTTGTGTTTTGCATAACATTTATTGACTTTTTAGCAATGGCCGTTGCCACCAGGGATGAAAGTGCATCCGGAAGGGCTCGGCGGTGCTTCGGGTTCTTCGCGAGGCGGAGCATAGAAAGGCCTTGTAACTTCAACTGTTTGAGTGGCAATGAAAATGAAGAATATGAGTGGCAACATCAGCTGAACAATGTTCAAGAAAGCTTTCCACAACATGTACTCCATTTGCTCGATTTGAAGATAAACGATGAAGGTGAAAATGCGGCTTCCGAAGAGCCTTCAAAGCGTGCTTAATTGCATCCATGGCGATTTCGTTTTGCAACCTTCAATTGTATATTTATTATTATATTATTATATATCAATGTATAAGCAAGTATAGAGAAAATTGAATCCGAATGCGGTTTCTGAACAGGGGTTTTTTTCTCGTATTATGTTTTGATTTGCAAAAGCGAAAATAATTTTGGAAAATAAATAAATAAAATATCAATTCACCAAATTTCTTCAGTTGTAGATTGTGGTTGTTGTTGTACCTGTTGCAAGTGTGCTCCTTGGAAAAATTCTTCATGTGACATATCATATGGGTTTTTAATTAATCACAACTATCGTGGCCACTTATATTGGCCCTGTTTGGTAGAGCTGTGGGAAACTGCTTATAGCTTATGCCCAAACAGCTTATAGCTTATAACTTTCAGCTTAAGCTGATTTCCAGCTTATTCTTAAAGCATCTCCTGCCCCACTTAAAGAATAAGCTGATTTCTGACTTCCACAAAGCTATAAGCTATAAGCATAAGCTAAACCAAACATATCAAAACAGCTTAAATTAAGCTGAAACCTGAAAATAAGCAGTAACAAACAGGGCATTGTTTCTCAATCATCCAACACATAAATATAATTTCTATTCTCTCAATTAAGAGAGAAGAAAAAGTTACCACATGAAGTTACCACATGGCACCTATTCTATCTGCATAAAAAAATTTCTCCTTTATTTAAATTGAGTGATTTGGAGAGAAAAGAAAAAAAAAGAAATAGAGAGATATGTATTTTTTTTATTTGTTTAGATAACTTTCATTTTTAATCTTTTCAAAAGTCTTCTTTAATGGGTCTAACGTTTAGTTTCACTCCTCTTCGAGCAAATGCCGCTTCCGAAGAGCCTTCAAAGCGTGGTTGAAAATGAAGAACATGAATAGAACCATCAACTGAACAATGTTCAAGAAGCTTTCCAGAAGAAGTACTCCATTTGCTCGATTTGAAGATAAACGATGAAGGTGAAAATGCCGCTTCCGAAGAGCCTTCAAAGCGTGCTTGATTGCATCCATGGCGATTTCGATTTTAGGGTTTCTGAACAGGGGTTTCTTTATCGTATTATGTTTTGATTTGCAAAAGCGAAAATAATTTTGGAAAATAAATAAATAAAAAGTCAATTCACCAAATTTATTCAAGAAAGCTTTAAAGTGACGTCACTCTGCGTGAAAGATTAGGAAACTCTGTCCAACCCCAATGAATATGACACAAATTGACTTTCGAATTTGAGTAATTATTTTTTTTGGTAAATTACAATAAAATACAAGTAGGCTTGAGTTTTTAATTGGGAATGGTATCCCATCAGTTTAATCACGAATTAGATGGTACTGTTAAGTCTATAGAAATTTATCATAAGTCTCGTTTCGATAATTTAAACCGTTGAATGTGTAGAAATTATCAAATATTATAGGCCTGTAAAAATTCACATTAATCGGATATCGATGATTATATGATCAAATCAATTTTCTATAAAAAAATAGACGGTGCAACATAAATGGCTTACAAAAATCTGATCATATAAAATGAAACAATTTTTCTTAGTATTTATAAATTTCTAATCTACTCTCATTAGTTTTATTTTGTTAACATGAATTTTTCTTTTTTAGCATGCATGTTTAAATTTCTAATATACTCTCATCTAGGTTTATTTTGATAACATAAAATTTTAGTTAAAAAGTTAAAAAATTATTACAAAAATTCTCTATATGTTTTTTACACATCATTTTATAAAAAATTAAAAGACACTAAAAAGTTAATTCTTAAAACCACCCTTAATTTGAGAATAGGCTATTTTAGTAAATTTTTAACTTTTTAATTAAAATATGAGATGAAAAAAAATTAATATATTTAGGCTAAGTTTGGGATGTAGAGAATAATCTAAAAAGTCAAAAAGTTACTCAAAAAGTTAAAAAGTTAACACTATTCACCAAAAGTCAACAATTACGGCTGCACAACTCCCAATTCAAATTTTCCTTTAAAAACTAATTTTTACAATTTTTTATTACACATTTTTCCATAAAAAGACAAAAAGTTAACCCAAACATCCATATTTTCAACCTCACTTTTTTAGTCAAAAAAGACAAAAAGTACACTTATTTAGTCTTTCCAAACAAGGCCTTAGAATTTTTTTTTTTTGTTACAAAAAAAAATGTACAAAAAAAAGAGAGAAGGAATTTTTTTTTTTTTTATATAATTATTTGATTTTTTTAGATGTTTAAGTAACTTTTTTGACTTTTTAATTATTATTATAACTTTCCGACCACTGTATTTGTATCATCCTCCCCTCATTGATAGAGGTGCACATTTACTCTAATAAATAAATAATAAATTTTATTTATAAAAAATTGAGAAATAAGATTAAGTTTGAATTAAATATTTTTATGAATAATTTCATACAATACATATAAATTCATGAATTTTTTTTTTTTTTTTTGAGAACATGACAAATTTAACTTGCAAAAGAAAATTAGGGAAATTATATCCATGTTGTACGGAATTTGTTTCTTGGATCAATATGATCTTTGTAACTCTAATTGATAATTTAATCTAATTAATGATAACTTTTTTAAAATTAGACGGATATCCAGAGGTGAAGTAAATAATTTATTAATAACGATTCGCATATGAGATGCATGTATAATTTAAATAAGTTACTATATATGGTGCGTCAATCAAATGGTAAAAGTCTTCTTTAATAGGTCTAACGTTTAGTTTCACTCTTAATTTGTTGTTTTAATAATCGACTTATATTGATTTTTTAGTTTTTACAAAAACACATATAAAAAAATAAAGAGAAAAGTTAATTTTTTTTGTATTGATTTTTTAATTTTTTGTCATTTATAAATGCACACTGTTTAATACTTTAAAAAAATGTTTCATTTTTAACGCCAAAAAAAAAAATGTGCTAGGCAAATGATTATGTATTAAAAGTGTAAACACCAGTATTTATTTCCTTTGCTTTACCGATGTATCAAGTGAGAGAGAACCAGCTCGTACAAGTGGGACCCAGTTGCTTAGGTGGCATCATTCTGTTGTTTCTTCGGTCATTCGTTAGGGGTCTGTAGCATTTCTCAAAAAAGATGTGTTAGGCAAATGATTATGTATTAAAAGTGTAAACACCAGCATTTATTTCCTTTGCTTTACCGATGTATCGGTGAGAGAGAACCACCCCCAACAAGTGGAACCCAGTTGCTTGGGTGACATCATTCGGTTGTTTCTTCGGTCATTCATTTGGAGTCTGTAGCATTTCTCTATCAATGGGTCTACTTTTACAACAATTCATCGTCTCATTAAAGATGACAGATAACTTTTGACATAAATAGATATGACATGACTTTACAACTGTATTTGAATTATGTTTTAAATTTTTATTCAAATTCATTATTTAGATACAACCTAAGCTGACTTAAGAAGAAAAATTCAGGCATCCAATCTGAAGGGTTACGAGATTTAAGAAAGAGGACATGAATGGCAATACAGTCCACACAAAGAATCAAGCCCAATATCCCCCATATCTAATATCATTTTAACTTTCAAGTTAGATTACGATCTTAAATATTAATACAAGAGCAAGTCTACATAATTAAACTATAGAAACATACCAAGAATATGCATGTTGGCAATGGCATGATGGGACCCATCACCAAGGTGGGCCCTACTACGCTGACATGTACACTGTATATACTTTTTGTGGTTTGATTACTTTTCCATAATGCAAATGTAAATGAATTCATGGCAAAATAAACTAGAAGAGGCAAGACCTAACAAAACTACCATGCATGAATCATATGATACAGAATTTTCAAAAACTGTTGGCCAAATCAGAGCATTAAGAAGATAGATACACACAGAATAACATTTAATAGATCATATTTAAACAATCAAAAGGACAAAGTTATAAAATCAATTAAATGAAACTGAAATTTGAAACTAATTTGTACTGCTGAACAGTAAAGGGTGGACACAACATCCCAACAGATCTAAACATTGTTCATTTGAGTTCCTTGACTTCTATAACATCTATGATCATTCTTCATTTTTCTGAATTTGAAAGGCCGTTTAATAATTAGAATTTTTAGCCATCAAGGTTTCAAAATGTTTGATTTTGCTTTGTACTTCCTGAATGGATCTAACTGTAAGGGGAGCAAGGACATGATATGGCTTTGTTCTTTGTGTTGTTTAAATATATGTTTAATACGTCTTTTCCCCATACAAAGATCTCATCAGCTCTCAATGGGTGAGGAGAAGTAGATTCATTGAACACTAATTTATTTGTTTGATCTGGTAAGGGAATTTTCTTAAAATACTCTGACAAAGTTTCTTCAATTTCAAATTGAGTTGATGGTAATAGGGCCTGTGCATCCTTGGGAATTAGTCGGGTTTTGATCCTGCCACCCCAGTGTAATTACTTTCTATAATCATTCTAAATTGTTTTTCTCTATCGTTCTAGATAAACTCTTTATCTGCTTCTTCTGGGTTCCTCATTCAACTATGTACACATTAAAGGTGTAATTTATTTTTATATTCAACAAATATTTGCAAAGCTTAAGAATGGTCCTCTTGCGGGTCATGAAATCTAATAATCAAAGCAATTGATTTAGTTTTCCAAATATTCTGAGTTCAACTCTCTACCTTTGAAGATCATCAAAATCCACACATCAAACTGGAAGAAGGAAAACAGATTGATTCTTTAGCTAGCTACAATATGTCTCTTTCAAATATCATGCTTTTTTGTTGCTAGAAGGCTAAAATAGCTTCAAGAGGACCTCCTTAGAGAAGATATGTTGGAGCATTCTGACCAGTTATCGGCAGTTTAAGCGCTTGCAACCATTCTCCCTTGCTATTGATCTTTCTCTGAATTTCTACAACATCAATTCTGGTGCTTAAAAGTTGTAAAACTTCAAAGGGATCTAAGGTCCATCTTGTTGATTGGATTTCATCTACCTCCTAAACTATTGATGTAATCAAATTTGTCTTAAAAAATTATTGCATCTCTCTCTAGCCATAACATCCACAAAACCACACAAATTACACTCCTGCAAAGAGCTTGTGACTTCTTATTTGAACCAAAGCCATAGAAATTAATAGGGAACATTTGATCAATGGCGGGGATCACCAAATAAACCTCTGCTAACTGAAATAACTTCCACCACAAACTCAAGGGCACCAGACAATGTAAGAAAAGATGGTCAATCAATACCTTATTATTCCTTTATACGCTAAGGATTTATATTTTTAAGATGGGGATGCTATGCATCACAATGTTGTATTTTCTAGAAAATTACCTGATTGGAAATTGTGATGCAGTGCCATTTTCTCTATGTTGTGTAGTTTTGTGTTTCTTAACTAAGAAATTCTTAAATTTTCATTTCTGACCAAAGTGACTTCATTTCAAAGATTGTGCAAAGGAATAAATCCCATTAATGTTACAACTAGACAATCAAATAAAACAATTATCACCCAATCACTTCCATGTCTTACAAGGGAATTGCATTAGGTCCTACAAATTTTATCTTTTTATCTATTTTGCAGCTATCCAAAAATTTTGGAAAAAGTTGTAACCTCTACCTTCATTCAGACTATAAGCCCTCCTAAACTTAAGTTCCTTGTGTACCTTTCGAAAGATAGCCCTGCAACTTCCCCTTATGGGGTGGCAGGAGATTCCACTTAACATGGCTCTTCCACATTTCCACCTTTCCTAATTCATCCCCCAATAAGTTTGGGTTTTCAGATCATCATCACCAAAGCACTTCCAAGCCTTAACAGGAATTACATTAGGTCCTTCAAACTTTACTCTTCTCATAATTTTTGTAACTTCTTTATTTTTGTTTTATTTTTATTTTATTTTTGTAGGTAAAGATAGTTTTATCATAAAAGAAGGGCCAATAGGGCACACCCATGTATACAAAACATATACAAAACAAAACTAAATCCCTAGCCTTTTCCAACTAGACACCCTTGACCCTATACCCTCTCCGACTATAAAACAACTCCATCCCAGGAAAACCAGGAGATGCCAAACATAAGTGGAAGGGAATACGCCTCACTCGCCACTCTACAATGTCTAAGAAAACGATCCACTGATCTAAATACTGCCTACTGTAGATTCTTTAACTTCAGCAATCCTAATATTTAGAATTTGAAGGAACTCGCTTCCATTGTTTGGCAAGTTACTAAGTTCTCCCAGGCTTAACTTCCATGAGTGATTTCCATAGAATAATTTATCAATACATTCATACTATCTTTGTGGATATGATTTGTGCACCTTTCCCTAATCTCAACCCACAATACTAACATTTCAGAATCCTCACCCCTGATAACTTCAGCATGATGCAATTCCCTACTTTATCTATACTACCTCTCAGCTGGTTCATATACATCATTTTTCCCAGTTTTACCTAGCTTACATTTTAAATCATCAATAGAAGCTATATCCCATAGTATGAGAGGTTACAAAAATCATTTGCTTTGTGCCATATTTATATTAGAGTATTTGAAATAAAAATTCAAACATAAAATAAGATAATAGCTATGATTTTTTGAAGTACCCTAATGGTTCTCTATCCTTCCTGGATTTTTACCAAGCATCTTTGATTATGCTAGCCGACCCTATTTAATGGGACTTAAGGTTTGGTTTGGTTTGGTATCTTTGATTATGCTAAATGCAACATAGATTGTGCACAAAATAAATAAAATAAAATAAAATAAAGAAGAAAAGATGAAAGCTGCAATAACCCTTGAATGCAATTCAAACTACATGGTAAATTGATCTGTAAGTAGGTATAATACAAAATGATCATCATCACTGAGCACTTGATATATGGATGGAACTACACGATGAGGACTGAGAAATTGCAAAGGGAAGTACAAGTAAAAACTATAAAGAGATTTAATTACCTAAAAAATAGCCTTCTTGGCCTTTTTAAATAACAGTCTTCTACCAGGAACTCTTATCTGCTGCATGACCTCTGTGTCACTTCTTAAATCAATCTCACACACTACTTTTCATCCTCCCAAAACCTTTGAGTTGATAGGAAACCTCTCTAAGAACCTGGGAAAATCTTGCTTACACAAGATTCAGATTTATATAACATCGAAACAATAAGATCTACCACACAATACAATTTTCTTCGCTTTTTCCTTGAAGGTCATAGAATCCTCCAAATGTCCCATTTTATTTTTCTAATAATAATGATAAAGTGTCCCATATTGCTCTCCCTTTTGTCTCCCACACATACTTCTAAAACTGCTCATGAAACTACGGGAGAGAGTAGTTGAACAAAGACTAGGATATGCAACAATAGTCTCAAATGAGTAATATGGTTTCATGCAACAAAGATCCACTATGGAAGCTATTTTTCTACTTAATCGACTAAAGAAAAAATATAGGGAAAAGAACAAATACTTCCGTATAATGTTTATTGACTTAGGAAAAGCATATGTATAGGGTTATTATGACGAAATCTGTTTGAGTCTTTGAGATGGTATGGAAGTGTGAAACATAAATAGTTAATGCATCTATAAGGAGGAGTGATTTAATCCACATTGATGTTGCTAAAAAAAAATATAGGCAATGAGATTATGAGATGAAGACATGATTAATCTAAACTCAACTGAGATTAAATGACTTCAAACAGAACCAAGTTAATCAACTGAAGGAAATTGATCCACATGGTCAAACTCAAGTAATAGGGATAAATTCTTGTTGAGTTGGTTTTATTATTTATTTATTTTTCTGAAATAGTATCATTCTTTGCATCTTTCAATAACATCTTTGAGTTTTTTGCTCCTATAGATAACCCTTGATCGGTTTTCGGTTATGTGACGATCTGATGAGAGAACCAATGACCTGAGACTGTAAGCAATCACATCCAAAGGGAAGGCACTTAATTTAAAAGTTTACATTGACAACATTATTAAATGAATTACTCATACAACAACAGTGGGACATAAAAATGCTGCAAAATACAAAGTATTCCATAACTAATTTAACATGTCTAGAACATCAAGAGGTGCAAAGAACATTGTACAACAAAAGTTTCAAGTAACAGCCGAGTCAATAAATAAAACAACACACCTAATAGGATAGACACTGGAAGAGCAGGCAGAGCTTTCTGATAAAAAGCAAGGAGCACCAGAGTAATACCAAGACCAGCTACAATAGCAAGATAACATGCATAAACTGCCGTAAAGTCATACATTGCAGCCCGTCCAACTAAAACACTGTAGAAGATGAAATCCCCTAGCCCCAGCTTAATTGCACCAGATGTTCCCAACCCAATCCCCTCGAGCGCCAAATTTTCAGTTGACACAGCATCCTCTGGTAAGTGCATTTGAACATTTATTCTTCGTTCAATCAATGGTGCGGTTAGCTGAGAATCTCCTCCTGAAACCTGCCCCTCCTCAGCATGAACCAAATTTCTTTCATTTTGGCCACTTCCAATACCCAAAAATGTCCCTAGAGTTGAACTCGAATTCAAACCAGAATCGGCGTTCAAATTGGAATTAGATCCAGAATTCACATTTTCATTCCCCTCTGAACTAATATTGTTCCTTTCTCTCCATACTCTCCTTCGAATTACACCACCCCCCGGGACTGAATCATTATAAGTAACGGGCCTAGCCTCGTAAACTAAAGCCGGGATATCTTCATCCCTAGATATTGCAAGCTCCACCAAGAGCCTCAACGGCCCGCCAGGCAACAAAACCGCAGCAAGATCATACAAAGCCAAGGCAACCAAAAGCACCCAAGTGGTCCATTCAGGCAAAAGAGTAAACCAATAAGCAACCAACATCCCAATAACAACCAAATAAGCTTGTGTCAAGAAGATAGGCATTTTGGACATGAATACAGCCAAAACACCAACAACAGTGAAATTAAACAAAACAAGCCCAAAAGTGAAGCAATCAATGGGAATATTGAAATCTTGGATCAGAAACAAAGCAATCTCACCACCCATGAAACCCAAAACAAGGAAAGCAGAGACACCCATGTAGTATTTCAAGAACTTAGTGCATCTAAAGTAGAAAAGGAGGACCATAATGAAGGTAACAACAGTGATAACAACAACAAAAACAAGTGAATTCAAAAGGGCACCTTCTAATTTGGCCCAAATAGAGTCTGAACTGTCCTCAGTGTAAGCTATGGTTGCTATGGTGGTGATTGATGAAGAAGAAGAGTCATTGTTCAATATGGTGACAAGAATGACTACCAAAAACATACAAATTGAGACTGGGGTGATTATTCTGATGATTTCTTCGCCCAGTGATTCGAGAACGCTTGTGGGTTTTGGGTTTTGGTCCATTTTGTGATCGGGGTTGTCAAGAGAAAGAGATCAATTTGTGGGTTTGTTCAGTTTTTTGGGGGTTAATGGGGTGCTTCAGATTTGGTTAGGGCGATTTGGATGGTAGAACTGGTAAATTTGAGGCTCTGTTTGGATACTGATAAAATAATATTATTTTATTTATTTATTTATTTTGCTATTTAAGTAAACAAATTTGACTTGTTAGATTTTAGTTGATTTAGGCGATAAAAAAAAATAAAATAAAATTGTCTTTAGTCATTTTTTTATATTATTATTATTATTATTATTTATTACTCTCCAAGTCTTTAATTTTGAAAGATATAAAATATTTTTAAAAAAATCACTAAAAACAGAATAAAAAATGCAAACGTCCAAAAAACTTTCTTAATAACAAAAAAAAAAAAATTAACAATGGTCAAACATAACAACTTTTAAACAAAATTAAAAAAAAAAAAATACTATGGTTAATGCAATCAGAGTAAACATTATTTGTCAGGATTTGAAATTTTGTTAAATTCTTATCTATATATTATATAAGTAAAATGAAATTTTTAGTGAGAAGAAATATGAGGGCTCTACGTGCTCAATTTAAATTTCTTGATTTTTTAATTTTAAAAAATAATTAATAAATCACACACTCAAACACTTTTATTTTTTTAAAACAAAGAATGCATTTTTCATTCCTAAAACCATTCACTCCTTACACTTAAATAAACAAGGAGTTTTTCAATTAAAAAATATTAATTAATAAATCACACGCTCGAAAAATATTTCGCCGTAAAATATTTTCTATTAAAATATTTTAAATCCTTCACCATAAAACATAAAATAATTTACATAATTAAAATTTCGCAACATATTTTTTTTCTCACCATTGTCATTATTAATTAACGGACATACCAAAACTCATTATTTTGATACACATTAAATGTTTATACATATGTTGAGATTTTCATATATTATGATTGAGTAATTTATATTTATATTTTCAATTTTAAATAATCTATATCTATATTATATATAATTATAATTCAATAGGGTCTATTTAAGGTTCAAACTCTCGACTAATATTTTTTAATTTTAATTTTTTTAATAATGAAAATACTAAAACATTAGTATATTAACAAATGTAATTTGCTACTATCATATGGTAAACTAGAATTACAAAATTTACAAAATAAAATGTATTTATATTTTATCATAAATATAACTTTTGTATTTTGTTATTTAATTTTTATTAATTAAATTATGACATGTATTTAATTGATTATAAATCATTTTTACTGCATATTTTAGATAAATTTTATATTATTATTTAATTTTAAAAATAAATTTTGATTATTTATTTATACCCATAACATGGCTAATATGCTAGTTGAGAATAAGGGATAAAACTGGCTCATCTTCGCACCATCATTACTCATATTCTTTTTTTTTTTTTTTTTTTTTTTTTTGATCGGAAAAAAAAGGGGATCAACGGTGGAAGTCACGCCCCCCGTGGGCCCTAACCCCGGGGTAACCGGTTGCCAGCTAGGAATTAACCCCCACCATGTGGGGGACCCACCACCAGGGCACCAATGGAGGGCAGACACGCGCCACAGCCGAGCCCAGGAACGAGGGGAGTAAAGGGCGAGCTCTCCACTGAGATAACAAACAGCCCTCTCCCAGGAATCGAACCTGGGTCACAGCTGGGGAACCTGCTGCATCCTCCACCAGGCCACCAACCCTGGCTCTATTTGTGGCTCTATTTTGGGTTAACAACAATTATTTAAACTGTTCATCTTATGTAAAAAATGAATAATTCTATATATATTAATAATTTTATTAAAAATATAAGTGGTCAAATGTGATTAGTTGTAAAAAAATAATAATAATAATTAGTGATATTTAAGCATTCAATGATGTTTGGACATGTAACCAACTAAGTCTAATCTAATTAGTCACTATGACTTTCCTATGGAATTAATGAAGTCATGAGTTTAACTCTCCCAAAAAGTGAGTTGAATTATATGGCAAGTACTCCTTACTAGGAGTCATCAATGGGACAGGGCAGGCTTACCCGACTCACAAATATTTTGTCCACGTCCCATATATTAATGAGTTTTTCGGACTATGACTAATCAATAGGCTTGTACGGACCAGGCTTATTTAAAAAATTTAAAATACGTTTCACCTGTAAGTCCAAATATTACAGACTAAAATCAAATTGAATCAGGTTACACATCTTTTATTAGGCTTATATTATTAAATTATACACATTTATTTTTTATTTTTTAATAATTCATATGATCAAATTAATTAATACTATTCAAATAATCAAATTAAAGTATAAATTCACCAAATTAACAAATTATTACAATGTTATATGTATAAAGTTGAGAGTTAAAGATATTACCGGTCACTGTCAATTCAATTTTAACAAATTGCAATTAGTGTGTTTTTTTTTAAATTATAATTTACAAGGATAATATATGTTGTCAAATGTTATTTTTTTTAATGGAACAGTGTTGATTTTAATGGATTAAAATTGAATTTAATAATGTTATTTTTTTGGATAATATTATTATTATTATTATTATTATTATTATTGGGTAGATAGTTTGAGTCGGACTGGATTTAACCATGCAGGCTTGTATGGGCCGGGTTCATGAGTGGACTCGAGTTTCAAACCTTTGTCCAAAGCCTTAAATGATCTTCCATGAGATGAGACAGATTGGGCAATCAAGTAGGCTGAGATGGGCCATGGAACAAGTTAGGCGGATTGGATAATGTCGGATTTTTTGCCTGCGGGCCATTTGATGACTCCCACTCTGTACTTTGCAAGGGTAAGGGGACTTACTCCCGTTAGTGCTAATCATAAGTTTTTCCATTATAACGTCTCCAATGGTGTGCTATATGGCTTGATATTGCTATATTTTTGCTTTGAAACATTCAAATTTTCACTCCAATGATAAGGCATATAACTTGCTATATATTACTTGTAAAAATCATGTCAAATATAATACAAGTTTTACCTATAGCTAAAATCTTTGTGTCTCGATCTTTTATCTAGGAATCCACATATAACATTTTGATTTGATATTTTGTGTAAAAAATTAAATTTTTTATATTATATTATTGGAACAAAATTACTAAAATTAAATATTTTTATTTTTTTTTTATAATTTAATTATAACAACAACTCACTCTTTATCCATCTAACCATTGGAGATTCTGTTAGAGAGTAGTGAAAAAACATTTTTAATGCTAAAGAACTTGTAGTGGTCATTCATTTTTTCTCAAAATTTTCACTAAAATAAATAAATAAATAAATAATTACTATAATAATAATATCTTCTCACAAATTAAGAGATTGTTCGACTAGCACTAAACAAAGAAAAAAAATATTTTAAAAATATTTTTAAATTATATTATTTCTTTAATTTTTTATAAAAAAATTAAAAAATATATTAATCTAAGTACATTCCGAACAACCTCTAAACCAGCGATACAGCCTCTCATCCCTCACACACTGTCAAAAACACGATCCAACGGCTTACATCCATTTAAGCATTCTATATATCACTCACTCTCGTAAAACCCTCACCCGATCGAAACCTTTCTAGGGTTTAGACTTGCACTCTCTGCACACAGAGAGAGTGAGAGAGAGAGGCAAACAAAGCTTACGAAACCTAGCCGAAAAGGTAAATCTCCAAGCCCTATCCATAGATTTTACAACCAATCGTTCGTTCCGATTTGCTATATATATATATATGTATGTATATATATATACGTATATGTGTGTGTGTGTGTGTGTAATGTCAGTAAAGATGTGTTTTTTACTATGGCTGGTCATGCTTGCTTTCATTTTTCATAGTTTGATTGGACTGTGTTTTTAGGGATCAATTGAGATACGTGTTTGTGGCTTTTTTTTTTATATTTTAATTTGTGACTTTTGTTGATTGATTTGGGTGTTTGTTGACGATTGGTGTCGACAAGTACGGTTTTGTGGTTGAGACATACAAATATGAGGCTAGGTGCTGACCTAACCAGATGAGTGTGTGAATCAGGGCATAGGAAAGAGTGAGAAGTGGGAAGTTTAATCCTAATTGTTCTGTGTTGCTGCCCTTTTTGAAGCATGCTTGATCTTTTTCTTAGAAAAAAAAAAGAAGGGGGGGGGGGGGGGGAATTAGGGAAAAAAACCTTCCATGAGTTTTTAATTTTGTCAATTTGAACTCTATTATTGTTATTTGTTTTCAATCTAAACCATTAGACTACTTTTGTTAAGTAAAATAAACGGAAAAAGTTTATTTTGATCATTAAGTTCAATCTAGTTGTTCATAGAATGTCTAAAATACCCTTTTTCATTGAGTTTAATGAATAAAATATAAATTTTCGGTCTATTTTACTTGAGAAAAATAGTCAGATAGTTTAGATTGAAGACAAATCAAAATTTAGGATTTAAATTGATAAAATTTAAAATTTATTGTTTATTTTGTTACAAGGGTCAAACCCTTTTTTTTTTTTTAGTAAATTCCCCGGCCCCCCCGCCCCCCCCCCCCCCCCCCCCCCCCCCCCCCAAACAAAAAAAAAAAAAAAAAATCATAGATGCAGGAAATTAAATGTTAGTTGAAAAGAATAAAATCAATTCTGAATGCAAAAAATTATAGAAATCAAGCTTAAAAAAATGGGAGCTGGACTTGGGGAAAACTAATGAACAGTTCATGTGTGTCTTATTGTTTACTGTTAGAATGATTTTTTTAACCTTATATGTACATTTGCTTCATGCAACATGAACCAAATTAAATGCCAAGAAACTGTTGAACCCTTGTATTGGTTCCCACTAATTTGCATAGAAATAGATGTTGGCATCCTAATTTATGTGTGATTCTATTTAACACGTGTTTGGGAACCTTAAACTTTTACCGTTGCTTACCAATGGTAGAAAGTGTATATCGGGTTGTCAAATGTGGGTTGAGTTTGAGGGTTGCCTATTAAGATGGAGGTTTGGTTTGTTCTACCCCTCGTAGCACCTCTGATTGAAAAGGCCAACACTGGTAATGTGGTAAATAGGAAGCTCTCTTCGTATATTTTTGAACAAGAGTTAAAATTTGCATTTTCATGAGACATCATCTTTAAGTTCATTTGCTTTTTGATACGTCTTGTTGTACAACTTCTTAAGGTTTAAATTTTTGGCTGATATATTGGATGTGTGGGATGGATAAAATTTTTGAATTGCTTTGTGTATGAACTCTTTTATATGTATGACATCATATATCATTGAATTTCATGGCTTGGAATTTGTATAATGATGATTGTTAAATGTAATTTCAATGGTATACTAATAGCTGAAAGTTTGTATTTCCACATGTGGATTTGACATATGGATGATTTTATGGATCTGTGTAATCTCTAATTTTTAGTTTAACTTGGACTTTAAAAGCAATGTGAACATTTCCATGTGGATTCTTCAAACCTTTTTCTTGTGTACATGTGATTCTTCTCTGCATGTGTGTGTGAGATTTTTTGGTAAAATTTGCTTTTTTACTATCTTCTTGTGTTAACCCATACAGATTCTTATAGTTGGTCTTTCCACCTTGATGCCAGGGCATGCATCAAGTGGAGCGATTAACCAAGCAAATAGTATGCAAATAATTTAAGTGTTGAATGTTTGTTTTGCTCCTAATTTGTGGAAGAGATTCACATTCATTCCAATATGTCATGTGCTCTTTCTCCCTTGGAGATTTTATCTTGCATAGTCAACTACTTGAGATTTTGTAGTCTGTTATCTTGGTGGAACATATATCGTTGAGAAGTGTGATACAATGGGAACTTAATTTTGTACTCTGTTTTAGGTTGCAGCTATGGCTTTCTTTAGTAAAGCTGGGAATGTACTCAAGCAGACAGTGAACAAGCGCATCAATTCAGAAATTTTTGGGTCGAACCCTTCCATCTTCCAAATGATACGATGCATGTCATCTTCGAAACTCTTTGTTGGAGGTGTATCCAGTTCTTTAACAATTATGACCCCATTTTTTTGTAGTATTGTGCTAATATTAGTTTGTTCGATTTGCAGGAATCGCATATAGTGCAGATGACACAAGTTTGAGAGAAGCTTTCAACAAGTATGGAGAAGTCGTTGAAGGTATGTATATCAATTTAGCACATGACATTGTAAATGTAAGCCCAAGGGTCCTTAATGCTGATTTGAATTTTTGTTTTTTTGGTGCTTAGTTTGCTGAACTGTTTTGATATTCTTTATTACAATTTGTAGTGTCATTGCATTAAAGATTCAACTTGAAATAAAGTTGTTGAGCAATGATGTTTGTGGCCACATGCTTGTGTCTGTGCGGTATTTCTAGTTTGATAAAACCTGAAATAAGGACTTTAAATTCCGTACGCCAATCACATTATATTGTCTTATCAATTTTCCTGATGACTGTATAGTATTATTGTTCTTCCTTCCAGGGACTTGCAATTATAATTGTTTAGTCTGTGCATGTGCAGCCATGCATGCAGCTCCCTGCTTTTTTATGGCAATTTTATTTTTATTAACTTTCATTGCTTAAGCTAAATCATTATTGCTTATGCTACTCCCTTTAAGCATAGACACATCCTTGAAGTCCATTTATGCGGGACAACTTATAGTAAAATTTGTATTCGAAGGCTATATTATAATGGAAAGTAGTGGGCTTATAGATTAAAACTAGGGAAATAAGATTGTGGTTTGTAAAATAATGGATTCCAAATAATTCATATTTTGATAATGCGTGTACAAAAATCCATAAAAATAAATATTTCCAGCAAGCATGATTTTTTAAACTTATATAATGACTTAACTAACCCTATAACTAATGTCTTGTGATTGTGTTTTCTCTCCTTTTTGTACCTGCATTATCCATGCTTGATATGGACTGCAGTCCAGAGTGGATAATATTTCTCTCTCTGTTGGAAGAATTGGGGGTTGAAATGTGTGTTTGAGGAGCAAGTCTGCTTTAGTTTATGAGAAGTTGAAAGACTTTTTAATTTACGTTGACCTGCTTGATATTTCCTGCAGCAAGAGTCATTGTAGATCGTGAAACTGGTAGGTCCAGAGGGTTTGGCTTTGTTACTTACACTAGTGGCGAGGAGGCTTCTGCTGCTATCCAGGCCTTGGATGGACAGGTACTGATTACTTGTGAGTGAGTCCTTTCTGTCTTCCTGGAATAGTTGAAGGTTAGTGATGGTCTGGTCATTGAATTGTTGTTAATGATGCGTAATGATTTTTGGGGCTATGAGTTTAGTATCACATCACATCTCTTATAAATTATTAATAGTGAATGTTAGGCGGAGATTTTTTTGGATCTGGACACTCTCAAAGGTATGTTATAATATAATATAATTGCCACAAAGGGAATTTAAGAAACTTAAGTTGTCTTTGGATCAACAAGCTTGTTATCTAGTACAGCTACCCTTGGATAAACATTCAATAGCATAAAATGAATTAAGATTTTCCCTCCTTGTACAAAAATGATGTTGAAAAAACCATCATAATGGCTTCTCAAAAGAAAAGAAAAACCATCATTGCAGTTGTTTTGTTTTACATTTAGGAGTACATCTACTATAGCTCTTTGTATGTGGATTGGTTTATATACCCATTTTAGAATAATCTTCACTTGTAACTTTGTTTGACAGTGATTCTTTTGAGTTTTGAATGTTTATGCCAGGAACTTCATGGCCGTAGAGTAAGGGTGAACTTCGCAAATGATAGACCACCACGAAGTGGAGGCTTTGGTGGTGGGGGCTACGGTGGTGGCGGCTATGGAGGAGGTGGTGGCGGTTATGGCGGCGGTGGCGGTGGTTATGGTGGCGGCGGTTATGGCGGTGGTGATAGCTATGGAGGAGGGGGCAATTATGGGAACTATGGAAGTGGAGGTGGGTATGGTGGCAACAATTATGGAAGTGGAGGCAGCAATTTTACCCAAGGTGGCACTTATGCAGGTGGAACTGGAACTGGAACTGACAGTGGGAGCAGTGGCAATTATAGCAGCCAGAGTTTGGGTGTTGATGGAGGTGGTGGCGGCAGTGATAACTATGTTAGCAGTGTTGGCAGTGATGGTGGAGTGAATAGCAATTTCGGAAGTAGTGGATTTGAGGGAAGGGATCAATTTGGTAGCAATGAAAGCAACAACATGGCTGATGCTTCTGAGGATTTGGACGAAGACGATCCCATAGAGGGGAACTATGGGAATGATGATGAGCCTGATGACTATGCCAACAAAAGGGCCTGAAAAGACTAGCTTGAAAAACTTGCAATCATTGAGTATACTACCAAGTCTTGTTAATTGCCCTTACCCCTCCCTCTCTCTCTGTCTCTCTCTCAATGTGAACTGCTACTTATTTTGTTGATTCAAGTTTGTAAACTCATGTGCTACAGTTTTAACTTACTATAAAATTTTCTATTGAGAACTGTTGGTACCCATGGCGGTTCAGGTAAAGGTCTTAAATATCTTTTTTCGTTTTTTTTGTCAAATGAAGCATGTTTTTCATAGTAGCCTATTAAGCAGGCTGTGATTCTCAGTCTTGCCAAATTACAGAAAGTGTTATTTTGATGTTATTTTCTTAACTAGAACTTTGCTATTGATTAATAGGTTTCCCAATGATAACAATCTTCTTGATCATTGCTGTTTTCTTTCCCAAATAGCAATCTTCTTGATCATTGCTGTTTTCTTTCCCAAATAGCTCTTCTTCTTCTTCTTCTTCCTCTTCTTTTTCTCTCTCTTATTTTTATTTTTTTGGTTGGTGTGTGTGTGTGTGGAGGGAACCAAATACTGGGCCTCTAGAGAATGGTCTCATACTCAACTCTGATTTTAAAGAATTTTGTGGATGGAGAAGTAACAGGCTTCATAACTTCCTGCTTGGCTTTGAAATGTATCTTTAAGCTGCCCAAAGAACGAAGTACTTTCTTTGCAGCGGGAGGTGATTTTTGAAGGAGTTTACAGGCAATACGGGCCGGTGTTGGTTGGTGATTAGCTGTGGTTTAAAAAACTGAAATTAATTTTTTTGTGATTATAAAAATTTTGTAAAGGGTAAACTACAGTAGTAGTTTTTACATTTTACTGATTGTGTTATTTTAGTCTTTACACTTTCAGCTTAATTTTGTATTAATTTGATTCAATTGATAATGCTGTTAAGAGTTTTGACAAAAAACAATCACTTAGTTGAGATTAATTAATTGAGTTGAATAAATTTAGTTTTGCATTTTCCATAATATATATATATATATATTAATAGTTGTAACTAGTTGGATCAAATTAAGATAAAATTATAAATTTAGAGTAAAAATCAAGCGAGTTAAAGTTATAATGTCAAAATATAAAGACTATTGATGTAATTTGCCTTTTTACTACTCTGAAAAATGAAAATCGATACTAAACAAGTATTTATTTACAATTTTTAAAATTATGCAGGTTAACAAAATGAAAAATAAAAACATTACCAAATGGCACCATCAAAGTAGAAAGCAACAGAAAAGAAACCAACTTAGTAGTGATACCCTAATTTTCTTGACAAAGTCAAATTTACAGAACATAAGCAACCAACAAAGCTCAATCTTTATTAATTATCTGATTATTTTTGTCTACATATTCCATTGATATAAAAGAAGAAAAATAACGATATTGTAAAGATGGAAGAACACAACTATAAACTGCAGCAAACAAAATAAAACCAAACTCTATGTAAGTCTTCTATCCCAATCAAGTAGGATCGGCTACATGAATTCTATTTTATCAAGGACTATATGCTCAGTTAAAAAGGCAGCAAAAAAAACAGTAATAAAATAAAAAATGACAACATAAATGATGCAAAATCGTTTAGATTGCAGCCTATTCCAAAGAATTTATCAGATTGCTGAAATTGAAAACCAGCCAATCAGCTTTAGCTGCAACAGCCTCTCGAAGTTGAACTCCACCGTAGCAAATAAACAAGTCAGCACCTCCTGGCTTACGAGCCTACATAGAAAAAGAAAAATTACATCAATAGAAACTTCTTACTCAAATATAAAGCAAATCTAACGATCGAAATGCCACTCTTGAAAAAAAAAAGAAAAAAAGATGCTACCAAAATGCTACTTGATGATTAGATTACGGCACGAATATGCCAACAGTCAAAAAAGTTTTGGATAGGCATTTGTAAGTTTGTTCCTCGTTACTCTCCGGTGCGGGTTTGGTAAAAATGAATTAAAATTGGAGAACTGAATTTTTTTAATTTGATGAATTTAATTGAGTTGTTTGATATGTTAAAAAGATGGGAGTTTAAAATTTCATTATTTTTTTTATATTTGTGGTGGTAGTGGTCTGGCAGCCATGCAGTGGTAGCGGTGGTGGTGGTGGTGGTTGTGTGAGGTAGGATAAAGTTGCTGAATACGGTAGTAGTAGTGGTAGTGGAGTGATGGCTGCAGTTGTATGGTGATGGTGATGGTGATGGTGGTAGCAGTGGTGACATAATGGTAGAGGTAGAGGGGTGCAAGTGGTGGAGTGACAATGGTGGTGGTGGTAGCAGTGGTGACAGTGATAGAAGAGGTAAAGAGGTGGTGGTGGCAATGGTGGTGGTAGTGGAGTGACAGTGGTGGTGGTGACAACAGGTTTGATTGTGTCGAGAAGGTATTAGCCACTGACCATACTTTCGTAAAAGCACCATTGGTGCAACAGTGGTGATGGGAACAGTAGTGGTGTTCGTGTTGGTGGTGATATGGTGGGGTAGCTGTGGTGATGATACTGGTAGTAGTGGAGCGACAGTGGTGCTGGCAATAATGGTGATGGCAGTGATGACGGTACACTTTAGAAATGGCATAATCATGATAAATTAAAGATTCAGAACTCAGTTTAGGAAGTGGCCTTTTTAATGGCTTTTTGGCTAAAATATGGGGCGAAAAAAAGCATATATGTTTGAGAAAGACTTTTTTGACTTTTTACGGAAAAATATGCAAAAAAAATAGTGTAAATGAAAAGGAATCTTTTTAAGAGTTGAAAACTAGGAAGCACAAGGACGGATACAAATACGGCAATACGACAAAATCTAAAAAAATAAGATACGGATACGGCGGTGATGCGTAAAAAATATATTATTATAATTTTTAATAATGTTGTATGCATAAAATAAAACAAAAAACAAGAGTCCAAATACCAAACATGTAATGTACCAAGTTTACCTCAAGATCAGTTGCACCATCCCCAATCATGACTAATGCCTTGTATCCATGAACCTGCAAAATCAAATAAGATCTAGAATCAATATTCTTCATATACCAAACATGTAATGGAAGGCCATGATACCAACCTTCCTTATCTGTTGAACTGCAGTGGCTTTCCCTCCGCTCCTTGAAGTAGGCTCATTTGTATCAAACCCCAAAAACTTCCCAGAATTTTCAAACAGTAGTTGATTGGCAAAAATGTTTTCTGGTGGAATATCAAGGATCGATGCAACAGGCTTCAAAAGAATTAACTTGGTTAGTAATATTGTAACAACTGGAAATGTAATATATACCTCCAACTCAAATACAAACACATATGTACAAGGATTCCAAGAAATGCTAAACACATCACTAGGCTGCTAGGCCAGGTGTTACTTGAAGTCCCCTTATTTAAAAATAAAAAATAAAAAAACATAACTACAAAACAGTCCATTGATTCCCATAAAAATGACATTCTTTTCTTTTTATTTGAAAAGGGAGAAAGCATTGCAAATATAATATAAGCAAAGTCTGATTAAATTATTAATACATCTCCTTGACTGCATAAAAGTACTCATTGACATGAACTTGAACTAACATCTCAGTCAATTCCACACATTAAAATCAACCGCTTGTTAGTTGCATTTGTTTTTCTGGGCAACCACAAAATCTAATCTTGGTTGAGCACATCAAATGCTGTCTTATAAGAAGCTGCTGAATGCAAAGATCACATGTATGAGAATGTGCATGCATAAAATCCATGGCATATATGGTGCAGCAGCGTTTGGTCATCTTAGTAAAATCTAACAAATGAATATAATGTAGCATTTCATAATTTTATAAATTAATACTATTTACAAATTTACAATTATAATGCGCTGCATATCTAAGCCCAAGATATTCACCCAAAAAAAATATCCAAGCCCAAGATAGACACCTGAGTCCTGAAAAATTATCTGTTAAGCTTTTGTGTTTCAAGATTGAATTGAGCTAATGCAAGCTAGTTCCTCCATGCTCATTATGGACAAAACTAAAAGTTTCTTCTGCTGAATGCTTAAGAAAAAAAATGATAAGCCAGAAGTATCCACTCGGTGGTTCAGCAACATACATTGATCATTTGACGAAAGCCTCCAGAGACCAGATAAACAGTGGTACCTTTAGCCTTGAGCTTCTTGACCAACTCATTTATGCCAGGAGAAATCCTACACATCAGAGAATAAGAATGGGAAGCCATATCCAAAACTATAGATACACTTCGATTTCTCATCAATGTTTTAGACATCAAAATATTGGGCTAAATTTGGCCAATGTTTATTGTTTTAGACTTTGATGTCTTATAACATTTCAGTTATTACTGCAGTTCTTTTTTTAAGATTATAAATCACATGTATTATGCTTATTAATCGACTGGAACAAACAAAAGAAAACACTGTAGACATGATTTGGGTACATAATTAACAAAGTCAAACAAATTTATTGGTTGGGGGGGGATCTGAAAAAAGTGTAACCGCCCACCACCACCTCAAATCCACACTTCATCGCTATAATGGTATGATATATGTATGAATAAATACAAACACACATAAATGCATATACATATGTACGCACATCCTAGTAATGTTACAAAGACTTACCTAAACCAATTGGTAAGGAGTAAAGAGAAAGGGAGGGGGTTGATGCCAAACTTCAAGAGAATTAAAATTTGAATATGCCACCATGATGAACCTAAACCTTACCTAATGTAATCACTGACTCAATCAAAAAATGCAGACAAGTAATAGTAATTTAGTGGGCAAAAAGTACTTGACTAGTCTAAAAATAAAAACTTTTGATATGGCACAAAATAACCAGGTCGGATAAAAAATCTCACAATTTTGAGCCATCTACGAGTCTAGTAGAGTTCATATCTCCTTTTCTAACTATCCGATTCTTACTAAAGGTTTTGGCATGTTGGAATACCATGTAACATATTCATAATTTTGCAAATGCTACTTGCAGTATTACAAATTGAACAATTGGAGGAAAAGGATATATATAAATTTGTTTAAAAACCATTGCAAGGGGAAGGTCTAACTGATAAATAGATTATCTACAAAGGCGAAGCCAGGATTTGATTTTAGGGGAGGCCAAGAACAATGATTCAATTGAAAAGTCTCATACAAAAGTATAAGTTGCAAACAAAAATAAACATTATCATATATAAAACAAAAAAATTAAATGATAAGGAAAATTCATCAAAAAAGTTATTTTATGAATTCATGAAGATTCATAATAAGTTTACAAAGCACATGTCAAAACTTTCCTAAAAAACTATATGCATCAAAGCATGAATGGTTAAATTTTACTACATCATATAAAAACCTTTGTAAAATCAAGAGGGTCCAAGGAAAATGTCCATTGATTATAATGTAAAAGAGTAGGTCCTATGTACTATACTATGTATGGCTGTTTCAAAAATCAGGGTATCTTTGCCCCTGATTGTCTGGTCAATGTAAAGAAAAACAAACATAGATTTCAAATTAAACAGATAGCCTACAATAAATAAGTGCATTTTGTAGTGGTGTGTTTTCAATTTTTCATTGAAGTTAAATCTGCATATTGTGTTTTTTACACATCATCTCATATAAGTTCCTTGTTTCAAATCAAATAAAACTACTTACTTTTCATTGATTTTATCTAAATTAAAGAAGTTTACAATTAGAAAGGTTAATCCCAAACCATTAGAAGACATATTTGTGTTTAAAACTACATTAAACGTCATGGCCTGATTGGCCTCTTGTGATACAGGGAATGGTTCTTAAGCAAACAAAGCAAAGCAAGAAATAGTTTAGAATCAAATAGAGACCTCATACCTTGGGGGATGCTGGGCAAGGAAATCTTGGACTTGGGAGAGGGAAGGATTAAATAGGGATAGCCTGGCAGCTAATGCCTCCTCAAAAGGAACAGAGCCACCCATTGCCCTGCAGAGAAATCAGATTTAAAAATCATATGAACTACAACATTACAAAAATTAATAAATCATTATTGAATGGCAAGGACATCAAACCTTGCTGTCCATTCTGCAACAGCCTTTCCAGCCCCACAAAATTCAGCAAGTTCATCAATGCCCTCATCCAGGCAAACTGTGCTATCCACATCAAAGCATACCGCATCTGCCTTTTGCCACACCTCAAGAATCTCTACAAATTTAAGAAAGCACTCATCAAGTACAGCACCATAAGTTTGAAGCATCAATAACAAGAATGTAGGATCAAGTATTCAACAACTTAATCCATTACTCGTTCTGCCAATCTTTTATTTGATGAGCAATATATCAAACTTTTTCACAATAGAAATAAGAATTTGGTACACTGGCTAGAATATTCAACTCAGTTCAATACAAAAGCGAACCTATTTTTTCAAACCCTGTTCAAGGAATGGAACATATCAGCTATATGTAGAAAACAAAAGAACAATTAATTGCATTCTTGAATATGACCTTTTGATGGTAATGTGTTGTCAAGGCGGCTGGCTGCTGAGCTTTCCAACGGCTGAACTGAAGCAGCTACAGAATTCAATGATTTGGGATGCTTCATCATCCCAATTGGAGTTAGACGAACTCTTTTCACTAGCCGCGGTGTATAAGTTGGAATAAAAGGAGACTGATGCCTTCTACAATAAGCACGAACTGGGTTGATTCGTGCAATGATCAACCCTTCCATATAATTATCTGCCACCGACAAATTCAACATGCATTTTAACAATTGCAATCCTATTAATCACTTTTGGTAATCACTAATGTCAATCACCTGAAGATTTCAACCCCTTTACTACCTTGGAAGTTGGAATAACACATAACCACAACAAATGACTGATAATAAATCACATAAGCAACAGTACGAGGATTAAGCCACAATTGGGTAATGCATTACGAGTGTGTGGACTCCATCTTCTTTTACCACATGATGTGGCACACACACACATTAGTGGGATATTAATGACAACAATAGACTCCACATGAATGTCATTAATATCTAAGGGCATCTCCAACCCTAGACTCAAACCTATATCAAATTTAAATAGGTGAAAATCACTCCAAAACATCTCCTTTCCTTGAAAAACTTATATCAAATTAAGTTTTACCCTTTACCCAAATCAAGGGAGAGTCAAATGTTTACTCAATTTTTACAAGACCATTTTGTAACTTTCAAATTTTCAACTTTGGCATTACTAAAGCTTTTACTCAAATTGATGCTTAAATCTGAGTTTGTTCATTAGAGTTCTTCGTATTAAATAAAGCCTTTACACGATTTTTTTAAAACAAATTTGGGTAAGGACTGGAGATAAAATGTGGTAACAAGATGGTCATTCTAGCATTATTGATGTCTAATATTCAGCCAAGAGCACAAATGTCAAATTTACAAAAATAAAAAAATATCAAACATTATTCTATGAAACATCATAGATACATACATAATTACACATACACATACACATACACATATAAATGACTGGAAATTCGGCCAAGAGCACAAATGTCAAATTAAAAGAAAAAGCACAAATGTCAAATTAAAAGAAAAAAAAAATTATTCTATGAAACACCATAGATACATGCATAATTACACATACACATACACATACAAAGCTTTAACCTTGGCGTGATTCAACAATGTAATTGAACGAAAATCTGAGGATGCGCGAAATGGTCCAAATCTATATAAATTTGAAATTTTTGGGAATGGATTGGAGATTTGCAGAGATTGGTGAGATCTAGAAGAGAGAAAGATCAACGAGGAAAGAGAAGACCTGGCTATGGCAGCTCAGAGACAACGAGATGGGTAGTTGGTTGCAGAAGTGTCCTCTCTCTCTCTCTCTCTCTCTCTGTATATATATATATAGAGAGATGGGTGGTCCGTGCGAATGGGGTTGGTGAAGGACAAAGGCGAGTGAATTTTTCTGGTACAACTGCAACCAAAAAACAAAAAAAACAATCGAAGAAAATGTGCGTGTTTGGAAAGTTGGTTTTTTTTTTTTTTTTTTTTTTTGTAGGTTTTTTTAATTACAGGATATTATTAGAGAAATTTTTTTTTGTGTTTAAAAAAATAGTTGAGCGTTTTTTGTGATTGAATGAGATATTTGTGAGATAAAAAATAAAAGGGCCATTTATATACAAGTTCCATTTTGTGAACTTATGATCCATTAAGTCCTAGATAAAATTATTTACTCCATCAGGTCCCATTAATTTTTGATAAACTAATTTAGCATTCCAACAAACTTCAGGCAAACTGTCTCTGATCCCCATGGCCTTGCTCGAGATCCCGATGTCCGGATGAACCTGCTTCAACACCTTGAAGATGTAGATCTTGTAGGTCTTGACGCTCTTCTTCGTCCTCTTCTTCTTCTTGTCTCCAGCAGCTGCTCCACCCTCCTTGGGTAGCTTCTTTCCCGCCTTCGGCTTCTTTCCAATCGGAGCTTTCTTTGAGACGGTGCTCTTCTTCTCCTCCGCCGGCTTCTTCTCAGTGGGTTTCTTCTCTTCCTTATTGACCCATCAACCTTCTTCTTCGATTTTTACCGATCGCATTATCACTGGGCTTCGACCTAATCTGTTTTCCATCAGATTATCTCGATCCGACTTTTGGCAATTCCGAACTCGACCCAGAGGGTTCGTTGGCTTCTTGGGGATCTTGGAGCTCCATGGAGTCAGATCCGAGTGAGCTTTGGTCATTTGATCGGACGGTAATGGCTTCAATGATGATGAATCGACCATCTTCTTCGACTTGAACGAAATGAAAGGATCTGAGTCTGAGGATTCCATTGTTGATATTGGCAGTAGTAATGGATAGGGCTTTATAGATAGTTAGATATATATATATATATATAGAGAGAGAGAGAGAGAGAGAGAGAGAGAGAGAGAGAGAGAGAGAGTGTGAGATAATGTATATGGTTGAAGGACGGTGGTTTTCACTGAGTTCACTGATGCCAAGCCCCTGCCATTAGAGAGAAAGAAAGAGAGAGAGATCTAGGGTTTTTTGAAATTAAGGACCTTCTCAGTTTATAATATTCTCAATTTTAATTATAAAAAAAATTGATAAATTTTTCAAAATTGATAATTATAATTTTCTTAGTTTTGATAATATTCTTAGTTCATACTAGAAAAAAATTGAAAAATTTCTTAGTTTTGATAATTATAAATTGAGAACATTCTCAGTTTTGAAATTAAGAACATTCTCAGTTTGGGAATTAAAGGATAAAATGTCTTTTTATCTCTAAATGGGACTTATTGGTTCAATTTTTTTTTAATAAGACCTAAGATACCACCAAATATGTAGATAAGACTTTTAGATAATTAATCCAAAATAAAATGATTATGAAATTTGATTTGATATTTTATTCGGATTGATTTTTTTTGATTTTATAACCAATTTATCTTTTAGTGAAAAAAAAAAAAAAAACAAAAACCAAACTTCCCAAACACCATTGTTTAACACCCACAAAATAATAGTCTCGCTATTGTATGTGATATTATGCCCCTTTAGCATGGGTTACTAGCCTAAAATAATTATAAAAAAATAAAATAAGTTAAATTAATAAAATAAAATATTATATTTAAATTATAATTATTTTATTTTATTTCATAAAAATTAAAAAAATTAACTAAAACGAAACTTTTCAACTATAAATTAAAAAATCTAAAAAGTTAATAAACTCACTTCCTTCTCAAACGAAACCTACATATGTCAAACCTCTGATTTGTTACTCACCTAATTTCACTCCTTTGTCTGGGGGGGGGGGGATTTTGATTTTAGTTTTAAATTTACAATAATAATCTAAACCGTCCATTTTTTAAATCTCATAATGAAGATCATTTGTGTAAAAAATTAGTTTCAACGAATATCGATGAATACATAAACAAATTACTTTTTGATTTATACACTAAAATGTTTAAATTTAAACTCACAATTACTATTCATTTAAAAAAAATAATATCAATTTATTTATATATCTTGTAATATCCGATAAAATTAATTTTTTTCAAAATTCATCTAAATTGTTGGAATTACGAGATGAACGGGCTAAATTATAAATGTAAGCCTAGAATGAGGTCTAAAAAATAAAGTATGAAAGAATATGAAGGATAAAAGTATGGCAGGGAGCCATTCCTATTATTGTGGGTGGCTTCGTTGATCTAAAAGTGTGGAATTCTAACATTATTAAAAAAAAAAATTTCTAATGAATAATTGAGAAATTCAAATAAATTGAAAATATGAAAGTTAATTGTAAATCAGTTTTTTTTTCTTTTTTCTTTTTTCTTTTCCCCCATTGATGTGCAGTTGATTTTTAAAATTTCAATTTATGTGATAATTTATTAATAAATTAAAAGAACTTTAAGAGAGAAAAAAAAAATAATTGTAAAATTGTAAGAATCTAAAATAATTGCATCTTACATGAAAATATTAAAAAAAGGAGAAAATATATTCAAAAAAATTTAGGATTTGACTTTTATAACAAAATAAATTCTATTTTTTATTTTATTAATTTAAATCCTAAATTTTGAGTTATTATCAATCTAAATTATTTATCTATTTTCGTTAAGTAAAGTTGAAAAACAGAGAAGTATTTTATTTGTTAAGCTTAATAAAATAATATTATATACGTCAACATTGAATTTAATGATTAAAATATTATTTTTCTATTAATTTTACTTAACAAAAATAGATTAATTGGTGATTTTGATTGAAAATAAATAAAAAAATTACTATTTAAATTGACAAAATTAAAAACTCAAGATTTGATGAGTTCTTAATTTGATAAAAAATAAAAATAAAAATATAACTCTCTTAATTTGATGAATATTTGATAAAAGAAATTAATTTTTAAATATTTCTTTATTAAATTTAAATTTAATCAAAGAAAAGATGAAAATTTGATTCTCTTAATCTTTGGTTGCATTAGTGGTTTTTAAGGTCAAGTTTGACAAGTTAAAAAAAAATTAAAAAGTTAAAAAATTACTCAAAAAGTTAAAAAATTATCATTATTCACCAAAAGTCAAAAATTATGATTGCACAACTCCGAATCCTAATTTTCTCCTACACACTAATTTATACAATTTTTTAATACACATTTTTTCATAAAAAGTAAAAAAATTAACCAAAACAATCATATTTTTTTCTCAACTTTTTAATTTAAAAAGATAAAAAATATACTTATTTAAGACACTCCAAACAATTATTAAATTCACACCAAACGATTCCGAGTCAAAATGCACAGATAATTGTAGCATATAATTATGAAAAGTGAGTTGACTGTCGAAAAGTATTATTTCACATCATTCATTAAAAAAGATAAAAATAATAGTGAGATACATTTGGATCTTTTGGGAAGTAATTTTTTATCTGACTTTTAACTTTTCACCTATTTTAAGTTATATTATTTCTTATATTTTTTATTTAAAAAAAGATAAAATAGATTAAAAAAGTCAAAAAATTAATTTTTTATTAAACTTTTCAAAATACTCTATTATTTTAGCCAATAATATTGATGCTGGGCACTATCAAGATTTTATCCAGGAAGTATAATGTTAGAGACTCATACTTTTAGACATGCAAATTCAATCATAATTATGTGGTAATGGAGTTGAACCATATATTATTAAGTGTGTAACAAATTAAGAATTGACACATATTATACCACCTTATTGTGAATACAATTGTATGAGTTTTTTATGGGTCTCAAATATTTTTCTATTGAGGAACAAATAAATTCTATGTACTTAAAAAGTTTAACCACATATAAATGATTCTTAGGATTAGATTCTAAGAGAGTCAAGACTCCAAAGGTCACCATTAAGGCCTTGTTTGGGAAGACTAAATAAGTGCACTTTTTGTCTTTTTTGACTAAAAAAGTGATGTTGAAAATATAGATGTTTGTGTTAACTTTTTGACTTTTTATGGAAAAATGTGTAATAAAAAATTGTAAAAATTAGTTTTTAGAAGAAAATTTGAATTGGGAGTTGTGCAGCCGTAATTGTTGACTTTTGGTGAATAGTGTTAACTTTTTAACTTTTTAAATAACTTTTTGACTTTTTGAATTATTTAGAATATCCCAAACTTAGCCTAAATATCGTTATATAGTATGATCGTTCAATTATATAATGGTTAGTTACAGGCTCACACATAAGTTAAAATTCAAACATTAGATACAATTCACCCAAACCTAAAAAACGCATGCTACTAACCTTATTCGTTGCCGCCCTTCAACCGAATAATTGTCTCAAAAAGAGTTGAACGTACAATGTGGATATAATACCAAAATCTTTTCACTCAACCAAGTCCTTGCATTGATTTCTCTCTTGTAACACGTGAGTTACTGAAAGTAAAGTGATTACAAAGTAAGAAATTATATACAAATTTATTTTTTAGACACATTTCATAAATTTAGTAATATATCAAAAAAATATTTGATTGATAATTATAAAATATTTAATTATTAATCAATTCTCTTCTTAATATATTATTAGAAAAAATATGATTTTATAGGCTTATTTTGGGCCACATTTGAGTCCAAATTTGGATGGGATCTACACGTCGTTTAATGTGGGTCTGAAAAGGTGACGTGTTCCTTACTGTATGGCAAGTCACACAGTGAAGACGGACAATTAAAGAATAAATGTGGATTTCCTTGTAAGGCTTGTCCCATATTGAAAACTTAAGAGAACTTATGTATGTATATAAGTTCTACGTGGCAACACTTGGGTTGAGCCTCAAAGCACCACACACGCGCGCCGCTACCGTCTGTCTGGCCGGGCTGGGTTGTGGATGAGGTCAGTTATAATATTAATTTTTTAGTCAAAATTTATTTGAATTTTTTCAATTTCTTGCGGCAAAATTAATTTAAATTTTGCGCCAATTTTTTCTGTCCAAACAATGCTTCTTTTCAGTCTATTTTCCAGCAAGTTCAACAGGTTCAAACTGTTCAACAGATTGAAAACACAATCCAGGAGTTTCAGACAAGTTTAAAAACTGCTCACCAGTTATGAACAGATATGAAACTACTGTAGTTATCTGTTCAAAATCTGGACTGCACCTGTTCAGTTCAAAAACAAGTCTGTTCATTTGAAATTCTTACCTGTTCAGACATATCTATTTGGTCACCAATCTGCCTATAAAAGCAGACCATTTCCAACATTTCTAAGATCTAAAAATATCCAAAAAAATTCTTTTCTTTCTGGTTTTGCTCTTTGGTTGCATTATTCTTCATATTATTTTTTAGGAAAAATTAAGAGAAAATAGAACATAGGTTTGGTTTGCCATACAAATTGTTTGGAGTGCTATTTTAGTTTGTGAAGATTATTACATCCTGAGCGATAGACACTTTTTATCCGTAAGCACTGTAGTTGGGCAAATCTGTCTTAAGGACAGAGTGTCACACACTCGACTTGGTCTTTTTGTATTAATTTACATCGGTAAGTAAATTCTGTAAATAATTTATTTTATTTGATTGATTTGGTTTCAAATTATTTATTTTACACAAAAGATTGTTCCATCAATCTTAAGACAGATTCGAATTATTCTGTTTAAATATAATTTTTCGTTTGTTTTCTTTCTTCTTTCTTATTCTTATGGAAATTATTTTCTGTGGTTTTACAAATAATATTCTAGTTGGAAAAATAAATAGTAGTAATATATTGTTTGACAAATTTGAAAACAAGTAGTAATATACTGGTGTCATTAACAATTCAAAATATTTATTCATGAAGTTGGTCAGAATTTAATTTTGATTTTCAAAAATAATTTTTGAGTGTTCATTAATTAAAATTCTGTTTTCAGTATTTTAATTTTTGAAGTGTTACCGATTTTTTTTTTTGTATGGAATTAATTTATTTAAATAAAATTTTATTTTATTTTCAAATTAATTGGAAATAAAAGTTACAATTCTTGTTGTTTTTATTTTTACAGAATTTAATTATGTGGTTTTGGTTTAAATTTTCTGTATAGTATAAAATTCTAATTCTAATTTTATTTTATAATTTAGAATTCATAGCTACTGAAACTGATCAAACTAATGTTCAAATTAGTACTGGTATAGTGGCTGCAATTGCACCAACCACTTCTTATGTTGTGACTGTGCAAGTGGATCAAGGTGAAAAACCAGAGAAGTTCTTAGGAATTGATTTACGCAAAGGCAAAGGAAGATCAAGTAAGAAGCTTGTTCAAGCCAATATGACTGAAGTGGACAGAATTTCCAATGGTGTTGAGGACATAAATCTTTCTGTAATTGTTTCCGAGGCAAACCTTGTCGAAAATTCTAGAGAATGGTGGCTAGACATTGGTGCTACTCGCCATATCTGTGCTGACAAAAAGATATTAACATTCTATACTGTGGTGGACAACGACAAACAATTTTTTATAGACAACTCTTCAACTTCTAAAGTTAAAGGACAAGGAAATATTATTTTGAAGATGACATCTGGAAAAAAATTCACTTTCAACAATGTACTACATGTGCCGAACATTTGTAAGAATCTAGTCACCGAATCTCGGTTGAGTAAAAATGGGTTTAGGCTAGTTTTTGAAAGTGACAAATTTGTATTTACCAAAAACGGGATGTATGTAGGAAAATGTTACATGTCTGATGACCTTTTCAAACTCAATGTAATGACTGTTGTACCATTTGTTATTAATAATAATACATCTTCTTCTTACATGCTTAAGTCTTCGAATTTATAGTATGGTAGACTTTGACATGTTAATTATCGATCTTTGTGTAGATTAATTAATATACAATGTTTACCTAAATTTGACATTGATTTAAATCATAAATGTGAAATTTGTGTTAAGGCAAAATTATCCAAAACTCCTTTTCATACAATTAAAAGAAGTACGGAACCACTTAAATTAATTCATAATGACATTTGTGATTTTAAATTAATTCAAACTAGAGATGGGAAAAAATATTTGATCACTTTCATAGATGACTATATTAAATATAGTTATGTTTATTTAATTCGAACCAAGGATGAAATTTTGGAAACTTTCATTCAATACAAGAATGAAGTTGAAAATCAACTTGGTAAGAAAATTAAAAAAACTAAGAAGTGATAGAGGTGGTGAATATGAATCGTCTTTTGGCGAGTTTTGTAAAGAACATGGAATAATTCATCAAACCGCCGCTCCTTACTCACATCAGCAAAATGGAATTGCTGAAAGGAAAAATAAGATTTCAAAAGAAATGATGAATGCCATGTTAATAAGTTCTAGATTACTTCAGAACTTGTGGGAGGAAACAATACTTTTAGCTAACTATATTTTAAATAAAACACCCCGAAAGAAAGTGAATCAAACACCTTCTGAAATGTGACATGGGAGAGTACCATCCTACAAATACTTAAAAGTGTGGGGGTGTTTGGCTAAAGTGGCTATTCCTAATCCTAAAAAGACTAAGATAGGTCATAAAACCGTTGATTGCATTTTCATTGGTTATGCCAAGAATAGTAGTGCATATCGGTTTTTGATTCATAAGTCAGAACATTCCGAAATGTATATAAATACTATTATTAAATCTCAGAATGCATCATTCTTTGAATATATATCCAAACAAGACTGGACAAGAGAGACTAGTACTAACAAAAGATCTTTTGATGCTATTACTAGTTATGATCAAGAACAAGAATGAGAGATAGATCAAAATGAAGAAGAGGAACTTAAACATAGTAAACATGCTAAGACCTCAAAATCTTTTGGTCTAGATTTTCTAACTTTTTTGTTAGAAAATGAGCATTTAACTTTCAAAGAAGCTATATCTAGTCCTAAAGCTCCTTTATGGAAAGAAGCTATAAATAGCGAAATTGAATCCATCTTGCAAAATCACACTTGGGAATTAGTGGACTTACCATCAGATTGTAAACCTCTTGGGTACAAGTGGATTTTCAAAAAGAAAATGAAAGCGGATAGATCAATTGACAAATACAAAATAAGACTTGTTATCAAAGGATATAGGCAAAAAGAAGGTTTTGACTACTTTGACACATACTCACCAGTTACTAGAATAACATCCATTAGAATGCTAATTATCATTGCATCTTTGTATAATCTAGAAATTCATCAAATGGATGTTAAAACCGCTTTCTTAAAATGGTGAGTTAGATGAAGAAATTTACATAGAACAACCAGAAGGATTTTTTGTTCCAAGAAAAGAAAAGAAAGTGTGTAAATTGGTTAAATCATTATATAGTTTAAAATAAGCACCAAAGCAATGACATGAGAAATTTGACAAAGCAATTATGTTAAATGGATTCAAAATTTATGAATGTGACAAATGTGTTTATATTAAAAATATAGACAAAAGTTATGTCATTGTTTATTTTTATGTGGATGGTATGCTCATCATAGGTAATAATAATGACATAATTAAAATTACTAAGAAAATGTTGAATAAACATTTTGATATGAAGGACATGGGAATTGCTGATGTAATACTTGGTATGAAAATTACCAAAACATCAGAATGATATGCTTTGTCACAATCTCATTACAATGAGAAAATACTTGACAAATTCAGTAAAGATTATGATCATCATGCAAGAACACATGTAGATGTTAATTTGTTTCTTTCTAAAAATGTACAGGAAAGTATTTTTCAATTAGAGTATGCCTAAATTATTAGAAGCTTAATGTACTTGATGAACTGCATTCGTCCAGACATAGCTTATGCAGTAAGTAAATTAAGTAAATATACGAGTAATCCAAAAGTAGAACATTGGAAGGTAATTATCAGGGTTCTAAGATATCTCTGATTTACTCGTAACATTGGACTTAATTATATTAGATATCCAACAGTACTTGAAGGATACTATGATACAAACTGGATATCGGATACTAAAGACTCAAAATCCACCAGTGGGTATGTCTTTACTCTTGGTGGGGCGGCTATATTTTGGAATCTTCCAAACAGACTTGCATTGCTAAGTCTGCTATGGAATCAAAATTTATAGCTTTAGATAAAGCTGAAAAAGAAGCAGAATGGCTTTGCCACTTCCTTGAAGATATTCCAATGTGGCCAAAACCGGTACCTACTATATGCATACATTGCGATAGTCAATCAACAATAGGTAGAGCACAGAGTCATATGTATAACGGTAAGTCGCGATACATTCATTGTCAACATAACACTGTAAGACAATGATTCTCTAATGAAATTATTTCTATTGAATATGTGAAGTCTAAAGACAACATAGCGGATCCACTAATCAAAGGGTTAGCAAGAGAGTTAGTTGAAAATTCATCGAGGGGAATGAGACTTAAGCCTATTAAATAAGAGTTACCACAACGGCAACCCAACCTAGTTGACTGGAGATCCCAAGATCTAGGTTCAAAGGGACAACCGAGTTATGTATGACTTAGAAAGATCACTGGGGAGTCAAACTCCTACCTATTTCTATGATGAAATAGTGATGTTTGCAACGTTTTAGGTTAAGTAAATACTTTTAATGATTCTTATATCTAGAAATACCTAATGGAGTATGGTAGGATACTTTTCATAAAAATCACCTATATAAGTGTGAACTGGGCCGGTTCTATGAGATTTGTGAAGGGCTACAATTCTCTTAAGCACTCATGAAAGACCAAATTGTTCAGGGCCAAAATGAACACAATAGTAAAAACTAAACTGTGTCTGGTAATATACCGTGTGAGTTCTGTTGTCTTGATTTAGACAAACGACTGAACAGTTCAAGACATCATGTTCACTAGTTAGTTAGTAAATCCGATAGTGTTTTACAAGGGAAGGTTCAAAGTCAAAAGCGACCTATCCTTTGTAGAATATTTTCAATTTCTATACTTTCTGTAATTAGATCATATTGTTCCATTTTCTCTCCGTCAAATTCCATTCATGTGGGGGATTGTTGGAAAAAATATGGTTTTATAGGCTTATTTTTGGTCAACTTTGAGCCTAAATTTAAATGGGCACGTCATTTAAGGTGGGTCCAAAGAGGTGATGTGTTCCTTACCGCATGGCAAGTCACACGGTGAAGACGGTTTGTTAAAACCATTTATGAGTGAATGAAAGTTGACTTCGTTTTCTGATTCGTGGAATGGACAATTAAAGAATAAAATGTGAGTTTCCTTATAAGGCTTGTCCCATATTAAAAACTTAAGAGAACTTATGTATATATATAAGTTCTAGGTGGCAACACTTGAGTTGGGCCTCAATGGGCATCCTAAGTTTGTAGAAGGGAGGAGTTATGGACAAAGTGAACCTTGGCTCAAATCACTACACACTGGTGTCATCGCCGTCCAGCCAGGCGCGGGCATGAATTGTGGATCGGGTTAGTTCTAACATTAATTTTTTAGACAAAATTTATTTGAATTTTTTCAATTTCTTGTGGGAAAATTAATTTAAATTTTGCTCCAATTTTTTCTGTCCAAACAGTACTCCTTTTCAGTCCATTTTCTAGCAGGTTCAACAGGTTCAAACTGTTCAACAGATTGAAAAACAGTCCAACAGTTTCGGACAGGTTTAAAAATTGCCCAGTAGTTATGAACAGATATGAAACTGCTGCAGTTATTTGTTCAAAATTTGGACTGCACCTGTTCATTTCAAAAACAGATCTGTTCATTTGAAGTTCTTACCTGTTCGAACAGATTTGTTTGGTCACCAATCTGCTTATAAAAGCAGACCATTTCCAGCATTTCTAAGATCTAAAAATATCCAGAAAAATTCTTTTCTTCCCGGTTTTGCTCTTTGCATTATTCTTCATATTATTTTTTAGGAAAAAATTTAGGGAGAATAGAACACAGGTTTGGTTTGCTGTACAAATTGTTTGGAGTGCTACTACAATTTGTGAGGATCATTGTATCTTGGGAGATAGATGTCTTTTATCTGTAAGCACCATAACGGGGCGAATCTGTCTTAAGAACATAGTATCGCACGTTCGACTTGGTCTTTTTATATTAATTTATATCGGTAAATAAATTTTGTAAATAATTTATTTTATTTGATTGATTTGGTTTCAAATTATTTATTTTACATAAAAAATTATTCCATCATATATTACTAAATTTAAAAAGTAAATTTAATTTTTAAATATAAATAACAATCCTCTTAAAAATTTTTGTGGATTACTCTTGTATTACTTGTATCAGCTGAGCAAGAGACAGCTCACTCACCACCATGCAACAAGAAACATGTTAAATTAACAAGAAGACACAAAACTCTCTCTCTCTCTCTCTGGACTTTTTTAATTGTGTGGATGCATTGTTCTCTAACTCCACCTGCTCTTTCTTTCCTTCCTACTCTCTCCACCTCCACCCACTCTACTTTAATCTCTGTCTCTCTCTTTCTCTATATATATACCATTTGCCATATATAACACACCTATCTCCAATTAAGAAACGTCATTTTGCTCTTGTTCATACCCAATCTCCCAATTTTCTTTTCCTCCAATTCCATTGTTTTCCCTTATATATAATCCCACATTTTCTCGAGAAGAAAGAAAACATCTCATTTTCCGGGAAACTGCAAAGAAAAGTGAAAACAACTCATGAATGGGTTTCCCACTCAGCCTAATAAATTTTCTCCTCTTCTTTTTCTTCTTCTTTCCATTGTGGTCTAATTGTTTCTGAATCGGTCTCTCCGGTTCAGAACGGTTTTGCCTCCGGTTCTCTGCTCTACTTTCTAGCTATGGAGAAGAACCGGAAGGAGTTGCATGGAAATGGGGAGGCGGAGGTGGCTGGAATGGCAATCGAACGGCTGAGATTTGTTGATGAAGGAGTGGATGGAGGGTTGGGATGGAAGGACGTGGAAGAGCGGTTCGACCGACTTGCGAAAGTCAGACCCGGTCCAGTTCCGGTCGTGAACGCGGTCGATTTTGGTTACTGCATCGGTGAGCACGTGGAAGTTAAGTGTAGTCTTTTACGGCGTCGTTTTCTTTTTAAAGATGATATTTCTCTCACCAAAAACAGGACTAACTATATTCAAATCTACAATTTTTTTCTCTCTCTCCCCCTAATAATGCTATAAATATATAAAATTTTGACAAAAGGAAAAGTTAAGAATTATGAAAATTTTGTCATGAAAATGATCATGAAAAATTTATGATCCTTGGATTACCTTGATTAGTGCGTGGTGCTTTATTCTAAATGTAATCTAAGGGTCACAAAACTTTCATGATTATTTTCATGAAAGATTTTTCATAATACCTAATATTGCTGATTGACAAATATACACACAAAAAATACAGTACTAATAGCACATATATTATCTATGAGCTTAGTTTGATTGGCTAATATTTTTACACTTTATTAAAAGGAGATCAGTTGTTCAAATTTTTTCACTCGTAAGTCTTTTTATTCCTGTGTTATTATCATTATTTTTTAAATGTATTAAATTATACATATACACTCAGATTTACAAATACATAGATGTACAGAGTAAAATAAAAATCTAGATAACGTGATTTTCATACATTTTGTCCTATTTATAAAAAATTGATACATTTTCAATATCTAAATTTTACATTTTTATCCTTATTTTTTTAACTACTTTGAACAAAAATCATTCAATGCTCTTATTTTCGACATTTTTAACTAATGAAGTCACATAAAAGATGAAGAAATTATTCAGTGCTCGTGAAGAGTTTAGGTGCCCAAAAGTCTAAACAATATGACTCATCATTTTTGTATTAATATTTTAATAAAGAATATACATATATATATATACATGATATTAATTAGTAATTGAATGGAGTATTGGTCATGACGTTATTAATAATTTTTTTTAAAAGAAGAAGGATAAGATTGGCTTCATCTCTCTTCCAATCGACCAAAGTGGATTATGTTGACTCTACTCATTTTATTATTAGTGTTCTGATTAGTTCAGAAGCACCACATTTTATTATTAGTGTTCCAATCGACAAAAGCACCACATCACTGTACTGAATTGATAATCAAATACATTACTCCTAATTTGACATGATTTGTCTAATTTTATAAATAGATTTGATTTATCTATGAACTTTGTACAACTTTTCCTGGGTAGGTATGCAAAAGACACCAGAGTTTGCTAATGAACTTTTATTGGCACTAAGAGGAAGAAAAGAACAAGTTGCAGAAATCACAAAAGCAGAACTCCACAAGCATTGGCATTGCATTACCAATCCCAGCTTCAGTTCGAGAGTACAACTCTTTTTCAACTTGTAATTATCCATTTTTCATTGGCAAATCAATTATCCTCTCTAATTTTCACAAACTTCTCTGACTTTTGAATTGTCAAAGCAAGAAATTTATGTAAGAGTCGAAACTCCAAAAGGAGAATTGGGAATTTTTCTGATAGATCAGAGTGTTTTTCCTTGGTGATGGAAAATTTACCCGCCGGGTTTTGTCAATTTGCAAATTCTTTCTCAGTTAGTTAAAAGAATGAAATTGGCAAATATTATGACAATCTTAGGTAGCAATAAGTTCACTTACTAAGACCTACACGCAAGTACCCCAAATGATAATAATATGACAGAAATACAAGCTATCAATTCTTTTTCTAGATAGGAATCCTTAACGCTGTGTTTGGTTGGGGGATTTGGGGAGGGATTTAGAAAGGGAAATGGAAAAGGTGTGTGAAACTAAGTGAAATGGAAGTATATTTTATTCATATTTCACCTACCTTTTTTATTTTCCTTTCTAAATCCCTTCCCAAATCCCCCAACCAAACAAAGCATAAAAGAAATCTATGGGATCATATGGATGTCATGCTATAACTCATTTGGTTAGACTGTAATGCACATTTGCATCTGGGATTTGTCAATGGAAAGGAAATTACTCATAAATATTCCATGTTTGGTGGATAACCAAACAAGAAAAATGAATTTTCCTGCCAAATATACCTATTCATTTTCTTAAACCAATTTAACCAAAAAAAAAGGAAAAAGAAAAAGGGTTCTGCATTTCATTTTTTCTTGTTTATTTCCTTCCGCCAACCTAAAATCTGAACATAGCATAAGTAATAATTAGTGAAAAGTTCAATATAATTGTTTAAAGTCGTTGTAATTGGTAATCAAATAGGACTAAATTATTGGTCAAAACTCTTGTATCTAGCGTGATGTTAGAGGTTATCTCTTTACTTTTATGTCTTAGTCATGATGTATTTATTTATAATTTTTCTATCTTATTCGAGATTTTTTTAAAAATATTAATTACATATTGATATAATTTATTGAGTTTCATTATAATATTGATTAATTAATTAAAAAAAGTTGTAATTGGTGCAATGCCGCTTTCTCTGCAGGTGTGATAGAAATATGGATGGAAGGATTACTCACATGGAAATTAAGCAGGTCATATTCCAAATCCTATTTCTAAAAGTTTAGAGGATATATTTATTAATAATTAATATATTTTTTTAAAAATATAGGTAGTGGTTTATGGAGTTTTTTTTTTTCCAAATAATCCAAAAAAAGAAATTATTTAGCGAATTGACCCGCTTTTTAAACTATTTGGAAAATTAACCTATTTTTGAAATCGCATTTTGAAAATGCGATTTTGAAATTGAAATTACATTTTCAACATGTAATTTCACATTGAAATCGCATTTTCAACATGCAATTGTACCACGTCATCATTTTCAACTTGCGATTTTAAGGTGAAATTGTATGTTCAAGATGCAATTTTAATTTCAATTTCAAAATCGCATTTTGAAAATACGATTTCAAAAAGTAGGTTGGTTTTTTAAATAATTTAAAAAGTGGGTCATTCTCTAATTAGTTTTTTTTTTGGGACTATTTAAAAAAAAAAAACTCGTGGTTTATGTGTGATTTTGGTTATTTTGCAGGCTATTTTGTTAAGCACCTCATCTAATAAACTCTCAGTGACTCAAAAAGAAGCAGAACAATATGCTGATCTGATCATGGAAAAACTAGATACTCAAAGCCTGGGCTACATTGAGGTACCTTTCTTTAGTTGCCCTGTTTGGGATATGGCGTTTTTTTGGTTGAAATAATTAATAAAAATAAAAATAAGTTAAAATAGTCGATAAGTTAAAATGTCACATCTAAATAATAATCATTTTATTTTTTTTCTCATAACTATCAAATCAATTACAAAAAAAAAAAAAAAAATCAACTATCATCCCAAATATAATTTTTTTAATTAGTCTAAAATAGTAAATAACTAAAAAAATCAACTAATTAAAATAGCCAAGTTTCTAAATGGAGTTGTGTTTTCGTTTTCATTTTCGAAAATGTATGTTTCCTAAAAGAAGTGGATTGTTTTAAATATTTCTCTTTAAAAAATAGTTTTTAGAAATGGTTCGCCAAATAAATTTTACTGTGTTTTCAGAAAAACAAAAAAACATAAAACAAAAATACAACCAAATAAGCCCTAAGATTCAGCATGAATAGTGTCAATTTAAAATTTTAATTATTTTTTAACACTAAATAATTGAATACCTAATTGAAGGTGTCCCAGCTAGAGACTCTCTTCAAACTAAACTCATCTAAAGGCCATTATTCAACGGATCTGAAATCATCAAGACCTGATCAAGATGACCCATGTAGAGAACCATTTTCAACGGCTGAGATCTTGTTTCGGACCCATTGGCGACGAGCATGGATAGTGATCTTGTGGTTGATTGTCTGCTGTGCACTCTTTGGATGGAAGTTCAGTCAGTATAGCCATAGGAAAGCATATGAGGTGATGGGTTATTGTCTCTGCACTGCCAAGGGAGCTGCTGAAACCTTGAAATTCAACATGGCTCTCATCCTTCTCCCTGTTTGCCGGAACACGGTGACTTGGCTCCGTAAGCACCGTCCGATTAGCTCGATCATTCCATTTAATGATAATATCAACTTCCACAAGGTAATTTTGAATTTAGTAATGTTACAAATCTGGAAAAATTTTAAGTAGATTGTCTAGGAACTCAAGAACTGATCACAACTCTCTCACATGGGAAGGTCTCATCTTGTTGTGGGCCTCACACCCGTGTAAGAAGATTGAGTGCAATTCTGTAATTAGTTTCTGTGCAAGTAGAAGAACTAAAATTTCATAGAAATGTATCCCAAACAAAGTTTTAAATAGCGGTATTAGGAGATGAATCGGTATTGATCATAGTATAGTGATATCAAGTATTGAGTGATAAATATAAAAAAATTTAGCCAAAACCCCTCTATTGGATCCTTATTTAGTGAAAAGGACGGTCTAATTTATTTTGCTTCATAAATCTCCTAAGGAGGAGACGCATAATACAAAATAAAAAATATATATTTTTTGGGATAATATTACCAGAGTAACATGTTACTATGAAACAGAATGCCATACTATTTTGAATCAGAGTAATATATTACTGTCAAACAGAGTAATATCTTACTGTTTACATAAATTTTGACGGTAATATATATATGTATATATATTTTAAAGAATTTCATAGTCAATATGGATCTAATTTGATAGATATTGATGAAAGGCAAGGTTTTAAAAAGCGGCCGCAACCGTTACGTAACGCCGTTACGTAACGATTTTGGTGGTTACCGCCACTCGTTACGGCCGCTTTTGCAGTGTGATTGAGATTCACAGGTGTGTTAGCCGTAGCAGTTGCCGTAGCGGTCGTAACGGTACTGTAATGGCTTGTTACGCACCGTTACGTAACGGTTCCAAACTGTTTCTTTCGAAAAAACACACAAAAAAAAGCTAAAAATGGGGGAAGAGGGATAGAGAGAAGAGGGAAGATAAAGAGAGAAAATGGAGGAGCAAGAGATAAAGAGAGAGGAGGGAAGATGAAAAACATGTTATTGATTTGTTGAAACTGTAAGACACATGCTATTCTATTCAGTTGTTATCACTAAACTATTTTGTTTGTGTGTCTATATAGAAAAAACACATTTTTGGCTACCAAAAAAACACATTTTTATTGTTTGAAAATCACATGCACATATGCCAATTCATGATATATCTATATATTGTTTGAAAATAATAATAATAATAATAAGTGTGATCATTATCTATTTGGTTTGGTTAAAATATGTATATATATATATATATTTAGGCTCTTATTTATTCTCTTACTTTTGTCATTGTTTATCTTATATATAATAGTTAGTGATTGATTTTTAGTATAATATGAAGTCATTAATTATTAAAATAAAATGTAAAAAACTCAGTTTATAGTGATTTAAAAATATGAAATATATTAGATCATGCTTAAAAATTTATAAAAATTGATCAATATTTGTTTTTAACCCAATAAATATGATTATGGAAAAAAAATATGTGTATCGGTAAGTTTTTTTCAAATTGTGCGAAAAATAAAAAAATTCACGGTTCCGGTTACAGCAACTATTACACTACGGCCTTTACACCCCGCAACCGCAACTGCGTCACTGCCACTGTTACGGCAACCGCAATCGCTTTTCAGAACCTTGATGGAAGGATTTTAAAAATACTAATTTTATCAAAAACCAACATCTAAATCAAAAGTTATATTATTTTAAAGTTTAATATTTTGAAATTTTTTTTGTACACGTCCTTTTACATTAAAGTTCAAGGGAGCTTTGACCAAATTCTCCATAAATATATATATATATATATATCAAGAATCAAGTGTTGTGGTCATGAATATTTTTAAATCATCAATTGTAACAAAAAAAACATGAGTTTGTAGCAACCGAATTGTCTGTATTGATTGTGACTTGGCTGTATCGATCATGAATAGACTATAAATCGATACATATCATGAATTGGCATATGTGCATGTGATTTTTACTACCACTAGTATATCGGATGCATCAGTATCAGAAAATCAAAACCCCAATATGATATGTATCAACTATACATACTGTATTGAGTTTATCAGCCGATATTTAAAATCATGATTCAAAATGCTACGTTTTTCTAAAGAAAATTATGTGCTTGTAGTTATTTCCTTCCAAATTTCAACTGATAGTTCATAACTTCGTATGGTTGGTGCTGAACGTGAAATTTCACATTACCCCATCCATGCAAATATTAGTTACCATAGAAATGTTAATGCATGACATTTTGTAGACGATTGCAGGAGGGATAGTTATAGGTGTGATCTTGCATGGAGGCACACACCTTGCCTGTGATTTCCCAAGGATCAGTGGCTCTGATAGCACAATTTTCCAACAAACAATCGCAGCCCAGTTCGGGTACCATCAACCATCTTACATGGAGATTTTGGCCACAACCGAGGTTATGACCGGGATTGCTATGGTTATTCTAATGACCATTGCATTTTCTCTGGCAACAAAGTGGCCACGACGCCAGTCACCGTTGCTGCCTAGATCTATTCGACAAGTCACTGGATTCAACGCCTTTTGGTACTCACACCACTTGTTCATCATTGTCTATGCATTGCTCATTGTTCACTCGATGTTTCTTTTTCTAACCAATGACGTTACTGAGAAAACGGTAAGTCAGCCATTGTGTGTTTGTGTGTTCAATAATCTTCCCTATTGTTTCCTCTTGTCAATATTTTAGCCCACAATACATTTGATTCGTGGATAACAAGGTTGGGAGAGGATTATTTTATTCCAAAACAAAATTTTTTTTTTTTTTTATCAGCAAAGAAAAATTTCATTAGCAAGGTTAAGAAGAACTTAACTTAACAACAGAGGATTAAAAGTAAAACACACCCCATACATACAACACACCCACTGAGATCAGAACACGCCTAACAACCCCAGATCAGAACACTGCTATGCGCCTTACAACCTGATACACCCAAGGACACTCACCCAGCCGATACTCCACTCGAACAAATCTTCTACTCCACCCTTCATAAGCTCCAATGTCAACAACCCAAGCACCAAAACAGGTTATGATCACCCACCGATACCCCCCTGAAACAAATCACTGCATAAGCTCCACTGTTAACAACCCAAACACCAAAAAAAGGTTCCTCCAGATGCAGCCCAACACACTGCTATTGCAGCTAAGTTCATCCATCTTTTAAAAACCTCTCTTTGTCCTTAAGCTCCAGCTCAAGAATCTTCCCAATCACACTCTCTTCTTGCCCACAGAAATTAATACCCAGAACTTTCCCTAAATTTACAGTGGTTCAAATTCTGTAACTTGGGAATGTGAGATTATTTTGTCTCCGGAATAATGGGACAATTTATCTCAAGATAAGACATTCATTGTAAAATGACTAGAATACCCTCCACGGAATAACTTGTTCCCACCTAACCCTATCTGTGACAAATTGCAGACATGGATGTACATTGCCATTCCAGTTTTATTGTATTTTGGTGAGCGAACATTTCGAGCTATACGATCAGAGTTGAGAGGCGTGAAGATTCTAAAGGTGCTTAATTTATTTCATAGAAATTTTTTTCCTACAAAATTCAATTCCTTAATTGTTATATTTAATTTGTTCCTAATCATTTTCAGGCAACAATTTTCCCAGGAAAAGTTCTATCCCTGAAATTAGGCCAACTAGAAGGGTTCAAGTACAGAAGTGGGATGTATGTGTATATCCAATGCCCTCAAATTTCCCCATTTGAATGGTAATTTTTAACAATCCTAATCCCAATTCCAAAGAGATTGAATCATTTTATTGTATTTCGCATAAAACGTCCATGAAATGTTGTGGCCAATTTTTTGTTGCCACTTTCCATTCTTCCTAGTTTGGTATTGTTTTCGTTTTTTTAATTTTTATTTTCCAGCAACAATATTTCAAGTTTACCATTTCATTCCGTCTTCACTGAAATCAAAATTTTTTTTTTTAGGATATCTCTCCCGCTACTATTGGATGTCCAATTGTGAGAAAAACTATAATGCCCATAGTTGTGTGGGTCGACAACTCATCTCATAGCTGGATATCTAGAGAGAAGCCTCTTGATAACTATTCTCGCTAAATCTATGATGTAATTAAGCAAGTTTTTATATATACTTGTCCTTGCTTTCTAACACACACACGCACACAAAGCCATTTCTTTTGACTTTTTTGCCCCCTTCTTAGGCACCCATTTTCCTTAACATCTGGACCAGAGGATGACCACCTAAGTGTGCACATTAGAGCCGTTGGAGATTGGAGTTACCAGCTATATAGTCTCTTCCAAGAGGTAACAAAGAGGGAGGCAAAAATAGAAACATTTTCCCACAAATTAGCGGTAAAAATCATACAAAATATTCCAAATTGACTCGTGTTCATAGGCCATTGTCTCTGCAGGGACCATGGAGTACCCTAGAATATACGTAGATGGACCCTATGGTGCAGCTTCTCAAGACCATATCAAATATGATATCGCTGTATTTATCGGCCTTGGCATGGGAGTCACACCTTTCATTAGCATCCTCAGAGACATTAACTGTCTTCAAACACCACATCATGATCATGTAAACAACTCTTTGTTTCTGGTTTTTCTTATTTCGATACTTTCTTTGTTGAAGTTAACTTGCAAAATTTGGACACTGACAAAAGTGAATTTTTTGTACTTACATAGAACTGCAGAGAATCCGGTGCTAAAAATTGCCCATCGAAGGCCTATATGTATTGGGTTACAAGAGAACAATGCTCCTTCGAATGGTTTAGAGATGTCATTAAGGAAATAACAAAAACAAACCTAAAGCAGGTAAAAACAACAATGATTCATTCATGAGAGTTATCAATGCTGTCATGGAATAAAATTATTTTTTCTTTAACTGAATTAACTAGTACAAAAAATGCATCATATCCTAAATAGACTAATTACTCAATGCTATAACAATATATGGGATTTATTACTTTATGAGTGTTGTGATTGCCTATATAACCCTTCCAGGATGTGATTGAGATGCACAACTTCCTAACTAGTGTTCATGAAGCTGGGGATGCAAGATCAGCTTTAATAAGTGCAATTCAAGCCTTGCATCATGCCAAGAATGGCATCGACATTGTTTCACGTACTCAGGTAAGTTTAACCAATTAAATTATCAGCACATCACGCGAGTAACCATTCTGTAGTCTTGGAGCACTAACTCAACCCATTAATATTTTTGCTAAGGAGCGCCACATGCATGTGTTTAGTGAAGTTTGACCTAAAATATGGATGTCTAGCTAATACCAATTCAGTTCAGTTAAGGTGTTTTTTCGTTTTTGTTTTTAACTTGGGTGCTCTTGTTTTTAGGTACAAACACATTTTGGTCGACCAGATTGGCTCAAAATCTTTTCAAATTTGGCATGTCAACATGGAGGAGCACGGATAGGTGAGATGAAATCAAAATTGTATTCATGCACGATTTTAGGTTAAAAGTAACTTAAGGCTCCAAGTTTCATTTATCATCTGGTCAATTAGTAGCTCAAAAGATTTTGTTGTGAAGTTGAGGTTCAAAATGTTCTCTTTTGTTTTTGGTTTAGGGTTAAATGGCTAGCTTTTAGGTTGATTACCAATTAGTAGGTTGATTTTTGTTTTGGTTAGTTGTTTACTTGGTATGTGGGTTTGCTTGCAGGAGTTTTCTACTGTGGGCCATTGGAGTTGGCAAGAGAATTGGAGAGGTTGTGCACCAAACTCTCAGCCAAAAACACCACTAGATTTGTATTTCATAAGGAGAACTATTAGGTGCTTCTTTGACCAATTCTGGTTTCTTCTACCAAATTTCAGAAATTGAAAAAAAGAGGCATTAATACCAACTACAAGGTTTAGTTGTATTCAGAGAGGGAAAAAAACAATTAGTTTGTATCCTTGGCCTCATCCTTGGCCTCTAGATCAATTGAATGAAATAGGTGCATATATTTATTCTATATTGTTACTATGGTGACATTAAAGTGTTTTCTATCCACGTGATTAACAAATTTCAGATGAAAAGGATGCAAATGTTATATGAATTAAAATCTTAAAGGAGTTCAATGTAATTTGGAAGCTACAAATGCTAGATTACAATCAAAAGAAACCCAGCTGATCATTAAAATTCTTGAGAACTAGAATACACTCCAAAGCCATTCAACATATACTTTTTCTTTTATCAAAAAAAAAAAAAAATTATTGATAAATCAAAAAGAAGAAAATAAGGATAAGGCATCCCCTACAAATAAGAGAACAAAGAAAGAAAATATGAAACACAAACAATCCTCACAAAACTGACAACAGGCAGGGGGGAATTCCAGAGTAATATAAACCATAAAGACAATCTTCTTCAGACAAAAAGTTGACCTATTGAGATTATTAGAGCAGCCAAAAAGTAACTCACAAAACTGACAACAGGCATCACCATTGTATGCTCTTCACTAAGGTTTATTTCTTCATCATCAAAGTGGTGGCAAAAATTGGTGCGATTAGCCCTCCAACGCAGATGCCCCAGAAATAATCTCAATCAGTTTGGTGGTGATAGATGCTTGGCGGGTTCTATCAATGACAGTAATAAGGTAGATCAGATAGACAAAAATAAATAAAAACAAACTTAAATGTATGAGCAGCAAACATAGAATAATCCAAAACTCAGAGAGAGAGAGAGAGAGAGAGAGAGAGAGAGAGAGAGAGAGAGAGAGAGAGAGAGAGAGAGAGAGAGAGAGAGAGAGAGAGAGAGACCTGTTATAAGTAAGTGTGAGGCAATCAAGCATCTCGCCAGCATTTCTGCTGGAATTATCCATGGCAGACATCCTTGCTCCTTGCTCACTGCAAGCGTTCTCCAAAATCGCATTGAACATAACCTGTGAAAATTGTCAAATTTTGTTTCCCATTAAACAAAGCTTGGAATCGATAAATCTAACTACAAACATCTTTTAGCTGCATGAAATGTCAGTACAAGCCCAATTCCACAATCATTAAAAACATAAAACGGAGAGCCTACTTCCAATGATTAATTGTCCATATATGTACTTATAATTGTTACATGAACCATACAAACTTGAGAATTGAGTTAAATTGCACTAACACCCAATAAAATCATATTTTAGTAAAAGAAAAAGGATTAAAGATCTAAAATAAAAATATTAGAGTACAACTTAAATAGTTTGACAAAAAGCAAGCAAATAAACTCAAGAAAAACAAGCAAATAAAATTGTTAGGCTCGACTATTAATAAGTAGTTTGACAAAAAGCAAGCAAATAAACTCAGGAAAAACTTGACTGGTGCATAAGAACAACGAAGGTTTATTAACAAACATACTTGGAGTGTCATCAAGAAGTGCAGTAAATGGCTGCCATAGGCCACGGGAATTCTCAGTTCTAACTTGAATTGCTCGCAACTTAGATGCTGCAACCATTTTCATTGCCTTTGTAATTTTCTGGATATTCTTAACACTCTTCATCCAGTTTCGGACTGCATAAATAATATTAGCCATACACAATCAACAGTCACAAGAAAGAGTACATTAGCAGAAAGGCAGAAATCAATAAAGTTTAATGTCACAGCAAAAATATAGCAGTGGCAAATGGAATAATGCTCATTCTAACCAACTTAGGTTGAAATAGAACGGACTCCAAAAGAGGCCTCCTCCCTGCCCACCCAAGCTAATTTGTTAGACAACTAGAAGTGCAGTCAGAGATGATAAAAAAAACTTCTAGAAGTGAAATGAGAAATCAGACTTAACTGTCTATTATGCAAGATCAAAAAGAAATTCTTATTGAAATGACAATCATGAAAATAGAATCAACTTCAGACTCTCTCTTAATGGTGGTAATACGTGTATACATCTAACATGGAATCCAATATCAGCTCCCATTACTTGGAAAATCCTTGTAAAGAAAATCAATTAGCACAATTCCCAATTATCAAGAAAATGAACACTGCCTGAATTTGATAAGCCCTATACTTTCTGTAGCTTTTTGTCCATCTGGGTCAGTGACTACATGGAATTCATAACATCCTAGCTGAAAATTGAAACTTAAAGATGTGACATATAGAAACCCTAATTGGCTCCACCTATTTCCAGTTCTTGCACACGCAAAATTGATTTACCTTCTCCTAAATGAATTCGATATTTAACATTTCATATTGGCTTTTTGTACCCATGCTTCTTAAGAATGGTGCAAAAATCCTTGTGTAGTTGTATTCAAAAGGAAATACAGTGTGTTACTTCCATTGAACACTAGAGCAAACCTTCACCATGTTTCTGTCGTAATGAGTGCCAATTGAGTGTGTAAACACAAATTTCATCCTGCCATTAAGACATGAAATAAATACATAAATAATTAATTTTATTTGATTATAATAAAAGGGTACAATTCTCTGTGATTTGCTCTATTACAAAATAACAAATCCTCTGATTTGATCTTCGAAATTAGTGTAATTCAACAGTTGTAAAAGCTTATTGTTGAACTAGACAAATTGTTGAATTTCTTCAAGTCTTCGAATGGAGAAACATGGAGAAGAAAAGCTTGATCGAGGGCTTGAACGGCTTGATCTCGAATGAGTCTTGAAATGATCTTTTTGAAAAGAGAGACCATATTTGTATTTGTAACTTGAAATAATTGGCATAAGTTTGGAGCGGTTGATAATCCTTTCTTCTAAGTTTGAGAAATTTTAGAGAGAATTTGACAGAGTCTCAAGATTACTTAGGAGCTTGCAAGATCATTAGTCAAAGAATGTGTCTCCTTTTTCCTCTAATGAGAGCCTCCATTTATAGGTTTAAGAGGGGAGGGTTAATTTTGAAAACTCCAAAATTGACTATAATTTCCAAGAAAAAAGCAATTTACCTTTTATAGAAATTATTTGCATTGAAAATTTGAATTATTCTACTAAATTCTGACAAAATATTTTAATGGGCCCCACACTTTTGGGTTAACCCAATTGTCAAAATATATTCACTTTTCTTTTGGTGTGACCCATAATTTAAAATGGGTTAAGATCTATAATTTTAGTGGGACCCACATCCATTTGAAAAATTTAACCATCTTAATTTTGATTAATCAAAAAAATTTATTTGTCTCGATTAATCAGACAGTGATCAAGACACATAAAAATTTAAGTGTTTACAAATTGCCCCCACTTCAAAACTCTAGTTTGATGCTTGCTTGCTAATATCAAAGGTAAGATTTGAAGTAAATTGGTCATGTTTATGTAAAGATTTAATTGCAATATATGCCATGTAATTTTTTTTTTAGCACAGTGTGACTGGCTTTCTACCTCCTATGGAAGGTAATGTTTAAGAAGCACAACTAAGGTTTTAATGTTTCCTTCCGCCACCCAATATGCACTACTTCTCTTTATAAATGATTGATGAAGGATTGCTTTCCGCTGGCTAACTCTGCATCTCCTTTTCCTGACCATTGCTAGTAGCTACCTGCTGCCTAACAATCAAGGTAGGGCTTTTATATATGAGAAATGCATCAAACCCTCACTGGAGGTGACCCCTAGGCCTCCAATGGGGTCTGATTGGTCCCAAAAAAAAAATTTTTTTTTTTTAAGTCTTGCGCACAACCCCCACATGGAACTGGGAGTGCTGGAGGTCCCCAGCACGGTTGTTTATATACATATACAAATATGTCATGGTGCCTTGTGACCGTACACTAGTGCCTTGGTGCTTTTTTTTTTTCATGGTGCTTTGTATCTTGTACAGACTTATATATATATATATCTTAAGTGTGCATGATGTTATCTTGGTGTGACATCACCATAAATTCTATGAACACTTTTTATTTTTTATTTTTTGATAGCATCATCAATCTGTGTGTGCTGAACGGCTTTTTTTTTTTAAACCTTCTTTGCAAATTGTATTTGATTATTACCCATAAGAATAATGATTTTATAAGAATAATTGAGTAATATATCTCACTATCCTTTCACCATAATTGGTTATTTTGACTTATGTGAGGAATGTGCATATCGAGCTAGCTACTTGGATATTGGGCTAGTAAAGTAGACATTTCCATCAACCACCACTCATTTGACTATAGATGATTAGTTTGACTCATGTGGGGAATGCATCTATCGAACTAGCCGCTTGGATATTGGGCTAATGAAGTAGACACTTTCACTACCACCCATTCGACTATAGGTGATTAGTTTGACTTATGTAAAGGAATGCGCCTATCAAGCTAGACACTTGGATATTGGGTTAGTGAAGTATAATAACCCGAACCCATGATTAACGTACAATCCATGATTAAGAAGGTTTAATAAGTAATTAAAGTGGAATCTTGTATTACTTGCATGTTTATTGCCTTATTTGTATTTATATCTGTTTAATGTAGAAAGATCTGTTCATATTTTCGTTTCAGTTTGTGAATTGAAAACCTTATCGGCATCCGATTCAGAAATTGGCTTGATTTATGTGTTAATTAGAATTTTTAAAATTTTATGGTAGGTTTAATTAAGATTTAGTTTGGAACGATTAAATTAGAATAATTTAATATCCAATTGATTAGTTTATCAACAAATTAATTAAGCTATTAGCCAAGCCTATATAAGGCTCCCATATGTGCCTGCACTCTTTCTTTTTCTTCATTTCAACACATTTGAGCTCACACATACAAACAAAACGTGGGAGAGAGAGAGAGAGAGAAGAAAATTGAGATCAAAAGCTAGGAAAAAAGAGAATTTCTAAGAATTGTTGAAGGCTTGCAAAGAATTTGGGAATTGAAGCTTCTTCACTTGTGCAATTTAGACTCTAGGTAAGAATTTTAGGGAGCGTTTGGTTTGTGTTTGTAGAGTAGTTTTTTAGATAAAAAAAGTACAAAAACTTGTTTGGTTTGCTTTTTTTTAAATATTCTCTTTAAAATAACTTTGGTTTTTTTGTAGAGTAGTTTTTGAGATAAAAAATATAAAAACTTATTTGGTTTGTCTTTTTTCAAATATTCTCTCTAAAATAACTTTGGTTTTTTTTTGTAGAGTAATTTTTGAGATAAAAAAGTACAAAAACTTGTTTGGTTTGCCTTTTTGTAGAGTAGTTTTTGAGACAAAAAGTATAAAAATTTGTTTGGTTTGTTTTTTTGTAGAGTAGTTTTTGAGATAAAAATACAAAAACTTGTTTGGTTTGCCTTTTTTGCAAACATGTTTCAAAAGTAATCTTGGAAATTGGATAACCAAACACATTTTTGAGAGTTTTTTTAGAAAAATCTGTTTGGTTTGATTACTCTTAAAAAAGTGTTTGTAGAGTATATTTCCAAAAAAATTCTCTCAAAATAAAACCAAACAAGGCCTTAGTCTTTGACCTTGTAATATAGTTGATTAATACATGGAAACAAGTGAATTAGGTGAATTCATTTGGGAATTGAGCTAGAATTGAAGGAAGTTAAGTCATTCCATGCATACATGCATGCATATTTCATAGCATTTTGAAGTTGTTTTCAAAGATTTCTTCTCATGCATGTTGTAATTCTATCATGGTTTGAAGAATTCGTAACATTTCTTACCATTGGACCTTATTTGATCATGTTTTGGAAGCTATGAACTCAAGTGAATATATGCATGTCATGTTCATATCAAGTTCTTACATTTCAAGTTGAATTTTGCACAATTGACATGCTTTTGGGCCTTGATTTCACGAAATGATCTTTAATTCTTAATGTTTTCAAGTTTAAATTGATTTTCTCAAGTTTTGGGGCCCAAAGGTTGAGTTTAATGGCTTTGGATTCGAGTTTGGAGCTTAGGAGTGCAATCTGGGAATTCTAGATTCTGTACTTCCGCTCGAGTAGCAAACTTTGTGCTCGAGCGACCGCTCTAAGGTCTTGCACTTTTGCTTGAATGACCAGAAGTTCGCTTGAATGTAAAATGCATGCTCCCAGAAGTTTCATGTTTTTGTAAACTGCTCGAGTGACAAGGGTTACGCTCGAGCAGGGACATGAGTCTCACGCTCGAACGACCGTCGAGCGTCTATTGAGTGTGAAAATCACATAACCAGTACTTTTTCAAAGTTTGCAGACCACTAGAGCGAAGAAAGTTACGCTCGAGCGGCCCCTCATATGACAACATACACCGAAGTTCATTATCAACTTTCTTTGCTCCACGACGCAGAAAGTACTTTTGGCCACCTACACCTTAAAGGATGAAGCCCGGTGATGGTGGTTGTTAGTTTGAAATAACAATGAGGATATGACATGGGCTCAATTCAATGAGATATTCTACAACAAGTACTTTCTCCAATGTTTCAAAGATCGGAAAGTGTCGGAGTTTCAAGAACTCAAGCAGGGCAAGATGCCTATGGCCGAGTATGAAGCCAAATTCACTGAGTTAGCTAGATTTGCTCCTTACATGGTGGATACAGACTATAAGAAAGCCCGCAAATTTGAAGGAGGATTGGATTTAGACATATTTGATTGAGTAAGCGTATTGAAGTTGCCTACCTATATGGAAGTTTTGGATAGAGCAATAATAGCGGAAGCCACCTTGGCAACAATAAAACAAGCCAAGGCACCAACCACAGAATGGAAAAGTAAAAGGTTCGAATTCAATTTCAAGAAGGGCTGGTCATTTAGAAAAAGGAAACACAATACGGGATCTTTTAACAGCTCTAGCCAGATTAGTGGCTCTATTCCAAATTATCCTGATTGTGGAAGAAAGCATGGGGAAGTGTGTTATCGTGCATCTGGTGCTTGTTACCGGTGTGGCAAAGTTGGCCATATGAAAAAAGATTGTCCACTTGGGCTCGAGAATGCCAATTGCCTCGCAGCAAGTTCAGTTGGGTCTACTTCGGTGGCCAAGTCAAATGCTAGAACTAATGTCAAGGATAACACTAGAAATGAAACGTTAAGGCAAGGGAGAGTGTTCGTACTAATGCCTAGAGATGTACAGAACACCGAGTCTGTGGTGTCAGGTATAATTTCTATTTGTGTTCAAAATGCATATGTCTTGATAGATTATGGTTCTACACACTCATTTGTGTCCCATGCCTTTTCTCGGAAATTAACTAGACCCTTAGAATCCACGAATTATTTATTATCTGTGTCTACGCCATCTGGGGGATCTATGGTATGTGCATATGTGTATTCAGCATGTGATATTGTGATTGGTAATGTGACGTTGTATGTTGACTTATTGTCATTAAGAATTGATCATTTTGATTGTATACTGGGTATGGATTGGTTAGCGAAGTACTATGCAACTATTGACTGTGTGAATAAATCAGTTGTATTTCATCCACCTGGCTTATCTGAGTTTGTGTTTACTGGGAATGGGGTAATTCCTCCCCCATACCTGATTTCTGCCATGAAAGCTGTTAAATTGCTTAGGAAGGGGTGTAGAGGTTATGTGTGTTGTGTTTTGACTGAGATTTTTGATAATTCTAATGTGAAAACTATTCCTGTTACTTGTGAATTTCTCGATGTGTTTCCAAATGACTTGCCTGGAGACTTAATTGATAGGGAAATTGAGTTCACTATTAAAGTAACACCAAGAGCACAACTTATTTCTAAGACCCCTTACAGAATGTTAACCTCAGAACTAAAAGAATTGAAAGTCCAACTTCAAGAACTGTTAGACAAGAAATTCATCTGTCCGAGCGCTTCACCTGGGGGTGCTTCAGTTTTGTTTGTTACGAAGAAGGATGGGTCCTTGAGATTATGTATAGATTACCGAGAATTGAATAAAGTAGCCGTGAAGAAAAAATACCCATTGCCTCGAATAGATGACTTATTTGACTAACTTCAGGGAGCCCAAGTGTTTTCTAAGATTGACCTTAGATCCGGGTATCACCAGTTAAAAGTCAAGGCAGAAGACATAGAGAAAACTGCATTTAGAACTAGATATGGACACTATGAATTTTTGGTAACGCCATTTGGGGTAACAAATGCACCTGCAGCACTTATGGACCTAATGAATCGGGTTTTCAAACAATTCCTCGATGAGTTTATAGTTGTGTTTATTGATGACATCTTGATTTATTCTAAAAGTAAGGAAGATTATGAGAACCACCTTAGAACTGCTCTACAAATTTTGAGAGAAAAGAAGTTATATGCCAAATTGTCCAAATGTGAATTTTGCTCAACCATGTAGCATTTCTGGGACATGTGATTAACAAAGATGGTGTATCAGTTGATCCATAGAAAATTAAAGCTATTATGGACTGGCCTAAACCGACAAATGTGTCAGAAGTTAGAAGCTTTCTAGGGCTTGCGGGTTATTATCGTAGATTTGTGAATGATTTTTCAAAACTTGCTATGCCATTGATGCAGTTGACACAGAAAAATGCATCATTTGATTGGAATGATCAATGGGAGTCAGCCTTCCAAGAATTGAAGACTAGACTGGTAACTGCACCAATTCTGACCTTACCTAACAGAATTGATAGGTTTCAGATTTACAATGATACTTCCTACAAAGGTTTCTATTGTGTGCTAATGTAGAATGGGAAGGTAATTGCTTATGCGTCTCGTCAGCTTCGTCCTCATGAGAAGAATTATCCAACCCAAGATCTTGAACTCGCCGCGGTGGTTTTTTCTTTGAAGATTTGGCGCCATTATCTGTATGGTGTAACTTGTGAGGTGTATACCAATCACAAAAGTTTAAAATACTTCCTTACCCAAAAAGAACTGAACATGAGATAGAGAAGGTGACTAGAATTGATCAAAGACTATGATTTACAAATTTTGTATCATCCAAGGAAGGCAAATACTGTTGCAGATGCATTGAGCTGAAAATCCATTGGGAATTTGTCATGTTTGCTCACTGGCCAGAAGGAATTTTTATGTGACCTAGAAAAGAATGAGATTGAGATTGTGATGTATGAACAGGGCGAGATCTTAGCTGCTATCTTTGCTCAGCCTGTAATTATTGAAGAAATTAGAGAGAAACAACTACAAGATGAATTCTTGAAAAAGATTGTGGATAAAATTGACTCAAAACCAAGGCTTGGGTTTGTACTTGAGAACAATGTGTTGAAATTTCAGGGTCGTCTTTGTGTACTAAATTGTTTTGACTTGAGGAAACACATCATGACTGAGACTCACAATTCAAAATTTGCCAAGCACCCGGGAAACACAAAGATGTATCATGACTTGAAATAGAATTTCTGGTAGCCGAGAATGAAAAAGTGTATTGCAAATTTTGTGGCTAGATGTTTACATTGCTAACAAGTTAAAGCCGAACATTAATAACCCGCTAATTTGTTACAACCGCTTTCAATACCAGAATGGAAATGAGAGCACATTACCATGGACGTTATTGTGGGATTGCCTCGCTCTTCTCAAGGTATGGACTCTATTTGGGTTATTGTTGACTGTTTAACCAAGTCTGCTCATTTTTTGCCCGTTAAAACTATTTATAATGCAGACAAGTTAGCTAACATTTATATGAATGAGATTATAAGATTGTATGGTGTGCCAGTATCTATTGTATTTGACAGAGGTTCAAAGTTTACGTCAAGGTTTTGGCGAAGTCTACAACAGGCTTTGGGAACTAAATTACGATTGAGTAGTGCTTACCACCCACAGACAGACGGCCAATCTAAACGAACCAATCAGACTCTAGAGGATATGCTCAGAATGTGCGCTCTAGATTTCCAAGGCAGTTGGGAGACCTACTCACCATTGGCTGAATTTGTGTATAATAATAGCTACCGTTCAAGCATTAGGATGGCTCCTTACGAAGTTCTGTATAGAAGGAAATGCCGTTCTCCAATCTGTTGGGTTGAAATAGGTGATAGACCTTTGTTGGGATTGGAACTTGTGCAAGAAATGAAGGACAAAGTGAAGTTGATCCAACAACGCTTGAAAACTGCACAAAGTTGCCAAAAGAGTTATACGGATGTCCAAAGAAGAGAACAAGAATATGAAGTTGGAGATCATGTGTTTATCAAAGTGACTCTTATGAAAGGGCAAATGTGGTTTGGGGTAAAAGGCAAGTTGGTACCGAGATATATTGGGCCATATGAAATTCTTGAGAAAATCAACCTGGTGACGTGTCGGGTAACTTTACCACCAGTTATGAAACATATACATAATGTTTTTCATGTCACTGGCCCCGTTTGGTGTAGCTGTTAAAATAGCTTATAGATTATAGCTTAACAGATTATAGATTATGACTTTAATCAGAAGTTGTTAATCTGTTTGGTGTAGCTGTTGGATTATAGATTTAAGTTGCTGAGTAGTGTTTGTTAAATAAGCTGTGAAATAGCTTTTTCAATTAATTTTTATTTTTTATTTGTCTACATTTCTCATAAAAAAAAAAATAATAATCTATAGTCTATTTGAGTCTTTTTCTATTTTTAAAAAAATAAAAAATAAAAAAATTTAAGAGTATAACCATAAATTAACATGTCCACAACAGAAGCTGATAATCAGAAGCAAGGGGTGAGCAACTTCTCAGAATCAGCTTTTTTGAGTTAAAATAAGCTGTTAAAATCAGAAGCTGTTTGAAATAAGTTTAACCAAACAGTCCAAAATAACTTTTTCAAAGCTAAAAGCCATAAGTTGGCTCTGAAAAGCTGAAACAAACACCCCCTCTATGCTTCGAGATTATCTAAGAGATCCACTACATGTGATTGAACCGACCCATGTACTTTTAAAAGATGATTATACGTACGAGAAGAGGCCAATGCAAATTATGAATTACCGCATCAAAAGATTGAGAAACAAAGAAATTCCATTGGTGAAGGTTGATTGGAAGAACCACAGAAGAACCTATGCGACTTGGGAGACAGAAGAAGATATGATGAGAAGATATCTAGAATTGTTTCCTTTGAATCCGGTGTTCTTTTATAATAAAGGTAATTTGAGTTTGAAGGACCAAACTCCTTAAGGGAGGAAGACTGTAACAATCCCGACTCATGATTAACGTACAATCCATGATTAAGAAGGTTTAATAAGTAATTAAAGTGGAATCTTGCATTACTTGCATGTGCATTGCCTTATTTGTGTTTATATCTGTTTAACGTAGAAAGATCTGTTCATGTTTTTGTTTCGGTTGACGAATTGAAGACATTATCAGCATCCGATTCAGAAATTGGCTTGATTTATGTGTTAATTAGAATTTTTAGAATTTTATGGTAAGTTTAATTAAAATTCAGTTCGGAACAATTAAATTAGAATAATTTAATGTCCAATTGATTAGTTTATCAACAAATTAATTAAGCAATTAGCCAAGCTTATATAAGGCTCCCATATGTGCCTGCACTCTTTCTTTTTCTTCATTTCAACACATTTGAGCTCACACACACAACAAAACGTGGGAGAGAGAGAGAGAGAGAGAGAGAGAGAGAGATAAAAGCAAATTGAGATCAAAAGCTAGGAAAAAGGATAATTTCTAAGAATTGTTGGAGGCTTGCAAAGAATTTGGGAATTGAAGCTTCTTCACTTGTGCAATTTAGACTTTAGGTAAGAATTTTAGTTTTTGACCTTGTAATGTAGTTGATTAATACATGGAAACAAGTGAATTAGGTGAATTCATATGGGAGTTGAGCTAGAATTGAAGGAAATGAAGTCATTCCATGCATGCATGCATATTTCATAGCATTTTGAAGTTGTTTTCAAAGATTTCCTCTCATGCATGTTGTAATTTTAGCATGTTTTGAAGAATTCATAACATTTCTCACCATTGGACCTTATTTGATCATGTTTTGGAAGCTATGAACTCAAGTGAATATATGTATGTCATGTTCATATCAAGTTCTTATATTTCAAGTTGAATTTTGCACAATTAACATGCTTTTGGGTCTTGATTTCACGAAATGATATTTAATTCTTAATGTTTTTAAGTTTAAAATGATTTTCTCAAGTTTTGGGGCCCAAAGGTTAAGTTTAATGGCTTTGGATTCGAGTTTGGAGCTTGAGAGTGCAATCTGGGAATTCCAAATTCTGCACTTTCGCTCGAGCGGCAAACTCTGTGCTCGAGCGATTGCTCTAAGGTCTTGCACTTTTGCTTGAGTGACCAGAAGTCTGCTCAAACGTAAAATGCATGCTCCCAGAAGTTTCATGTTTTTGTAGACCACTCAAGTGACAAAGGTTGCACTCGAGCGGGGACACGAGTCACATGCTCGAGCAACCCTCGAGCGTCCGTCGAGCGTGAAAATCACATAACTAGTACTTTTTCAAAGTTTGTAGATTGCTCGAGCGGAGAGAGTTGTGCTTGAGCTGCCTCTCATATGTTTTTATGTCTGCTCGAGCGAAGGAAGTTGTGCTCGAGTGGGGCCCCTGTTTCTAGCATTTTTGACCAAGTATTTTCAAATACATTTTTGCATCCTCATTGCATCATAGGCATTCCTAGGCCAAGATTAAGACTCAATAATGAGAGTGAAGGCTAAAAACACACTAAGAACAAAATGAAATGAGTTATGTTCAATCCGAGCGTGTGTTTCAGTGTGTGTATCTATTATGATTGATGTAGGTCACGCGCCGTGAGTGGTTGATTCATTGGTTTGCTGCCAACTATTTGTGAAGCTATCTGTGAGTAATAACTTAGTAAATCTATGTTCGATATGAAATACTTTCTGAACGTTATGATATGATATGAACTGTTTTTGAATGATACAAAAGGTTATTATGTGATTACATGAATAATGATCCACTTCTTTGAAATGTTTATGTGGTATCCTTAGCAGAGGCCCTCGCCCAAGGAACATAATACTGTGGCTTATGGTCATGAGGCCCTCACCTAGGGGAAACAATACCGTGGCTCATGTATGAGATATGTTACCCGGTACCGGAGATTTCCACGTGGAACTTAAAAAGCTTAACCAAAGAGATATGTTTGATGCTAACGGATATACCACTCATGATATGAATATGTTTATGATTCTGTTTTTGATACAAATATGGTTATGCTTCTGTTCAATAAGAGGCTTGAAGTTATACTTGTGATGGACATCATTCATTTAAGCCCTTTACTCTGTTATTATTCGTTGGGTTTCCGCTCACTATTTATTATTATGTATGTAGGTGACCAAGTGCGTGACCAAGTTTAGAATTGAGGACCTGGCATACTAGTTTTTTCAGCCAGCCATTGTGCCTCCAAGGAGGTTCCCTCTTGTGAGCAAGTCGAGTTTAAATGGCTTATTTTTAAGACCTTGTCTTCTTTGAATTATGAACAAGTTTTTTGTTATGTGTATACTGGGCTAAGTCCCTTTCTGGCTACATCTGTATTAGTCGTGACGTAAGATTTGCATTATGACGTCACATATATATGTATAAGTTTTTTTTTTTTTTAAATTATGTCCCATATATGTCTCCATAGCTCAATGGACTATGTATGTTTCTATATTTGTTTCCGCAGCCCCTAATTATACGTTATTATATTCAGAGGCCTTTGGTAATCCAAGGATTACTGGTCGGTTAAGGCATTAAACCTGATAAAGTGGCTCGCTCCAGATGGAATGAGTCGGGTTAATCCACGCTTCTCAAGCCATTGCCCGGATGTCGGGTCCGCGGAGAGACCTGCACAAGAGTTCGACAAGGAACGGGGAGTCCCCCAGTGAACCCTCCGACGAACAAGTTAGAGAAGCGAGAGAGTGAAGGGAAATGGGGGATAGACTAATGTTAGGAAAGCTTAACCTTCTTTCTGTCTTAGAAGCCTGCTTATATCCTTTGTTCATTATTTCCTTGGCCACTCCATGCCGTCGTGTTGGCCGAAAGTTTATGTTCTAGCTTGCCTTGTTTATGGTGAGGCTGTTCTCTTCCGTCGTGAAGGGGTTGTTGCAATAAATGCTGCAGAGAACTTATTAATGGATTATGTGTGGTGCAATAACTCGACAGGATCTTTGTCTGCTAATGTGGCTAGTTCTATTCTTGACAAGTGTCTAGATGTCATTGGTCCTCAATGCCACATTGAGCTTCACCAATGTTGGGATTTAGTGTTTGAATTATGTATTGGGCTCTGAGTGGTGGGCCAAACGCTCCTATAGGCCCACCTATGTCAGCAGTCCCCCATTCCCAAGTGTAGCTTTAGTCCAACGAAGGGAATAAGGAAGAAAACAAGAGTTCTGAGGGGTTGACGAAGAGACCGTGAAGGGTGATCTAGCGAAAAGGCCGATTGCAAAGAGGGCCAACCGCAAAGGGGGACTGAGCGAAAAGACCGACTGCGAAGAGGGCCGACCGCGAAGGGTGACTGGGTGAGAAGGCCGACTGCGAAGAGGGCCGACCGCGAAGAGTGACCGGGTGAAAAGGCCGACTGCGAAGAGGGCCGACCACAAAGGGGGACCGAGCGAAAATGCCAACTGTGAAAAGGGCCGATCGCAAAAGGGGACTGGGCGAGAAGGTTGACTGTGAAGAGGACCAATTGTAAAAGAAGACCAAGCGAGAAGGACAAGTGGCGGTGCGCGGGGTTCGAGGAGTGGCAGGGTACGTGGTGACGTGAAGTGGAAAAAACAGGGTAGGAGAAGGGGGCAGTGGATCGTGGTCGTACACGTGGCAGAATCCCGTAATAGGGGGGTTGGGCATTGGGCAAGAAACGAAGGGATAGGTGAATATAGGGCATTGAAAAGGCTGTTTTGGAAATTTTTGAAAATTTTCGAACTAGCAAAATTTAATCTTGACCTTTGGAATACAGGCAAGCCTTGGGCGTTTGGGGTTATCCACTTTACCTATCTTATTGCAAAAAACCAAAACGTCCCAGAAGTAAACTCATTTATGTCGTATGATACACCTTTATAACACTTTGCAAACTACCTTGTACCAGCGTTTGAAGCTATACACAGGCATACAAGAGAGATGGCTCGAGATGATGTGCCAACCATGAGACTAGATTTGTTGGGGGACGACGACGCGGTAGAGTTGGCAGAGCAATACAGGGCGGAGAAGCAGGTAGGGAGTGCGGGGGAGCCTGCGGGGCGACCTCGCTCGTCCGCGCTGATAGCGGCTGTGAAGCCAATCAGTCAAGTAGGGTTGGACCACTGGTACACGAAGGCCGACAAATCGACATTTATAGTGGAGGAGTTGGAGGAGATGCGCGAGAAGTATCAGATTCCGGCAGATATAGAGTTAAAATTGCCGACGTCGAAGAAAAGGCCATCCGACGCCCGACTGGAGGAGTTTGCCCTCTACAAAGAGGCGCTATAGGGGAGGTTAAGGTTATCGCTTCCACGGATAGTAGTGGACGTGCTAAATTGGCTAGAGGTGGCTCCGGGTCAACTGATGCCCAATGCGTGGAAAATTTTATTGGCCTGTGCAAGGGCGTGGGCTTGGCTGCGAGCGAACGAGGGAGCTGCAATGACGGTGGATGAGTTTTTTTCATGCTACAAGGCTTCGGGCCAGCAAGAAACTTAGGTCACTCTATAGGCAGCAGCAGGGAAAGGTCTGGTGGTAGAGTTGCCATCGTTAGTGAAGGGGTGAAGGCCACGGTGGTTTTACGTGTCAGCAAACGGGGGAGTGGGAGTGCGCACAGTATGGAAGGTGCCAACCAAGTCAGTGGAGCCAAGGTTGAAGGCGGAGGCAAAGGAGAGAGTGAAAAAGGTGAAAACGTAGAGGGAGAATGAGGGCGCCAAGTGGGACGACCTTGTTTAGCCCTCAGCCTTGTTTGCCTCAAGGTTGGGGCCTTAGCCGATTGGCGGGGACCTTGCGAGGGCGGAATTGAAGGTGAGAAGGAAGATGCAAGAGGCAAAGGATAGAACGACCTTCGCCCAGGCTGATCAATACAAAGAGTCGAAGTTAGGCCGTCCGCCTAAATCGGTCGTGAGGGAGCGAGTCCGACTGCACCCCAAGCCGCTGGGGGATAAGGACTTAGGCAGTTTTGAGCCATTACCACCTCCAGTGGATCCACTGAAGGAAAAAAACAAAAAGGAAGTGGAAGCTGTGCTAAAGAAGAGAGTAGAGAAAGAGGAGGGGCCAGCGTTGAAGAGGATGAAGGAGGGAATCGCAGAGGTGACCCCCGAGGTGGAGTTGGAAGGGACAATGGAGGGTGTGGAGAGTGCCATGGGCCCTGGAACACAAGTGGAAAGTGGGACGACTGGGCCTGAACAGGAGACGGAGCAATTGCCAGAGGGCGGTCCTATGCCTCAAGGAGAAAGAGGGGAGGCTAGGTTGAAGACCGCCATCTATCACGTGCAAGCAGTGTCCGGACGACTGGTGGGAGAAGGAGGTGAGGCCAGGACTGCTGCAGACCGGCTCTTGGGAGTAGTGGAGGACGTAGCTGTGCGCTCGATGGCAAGTTTTACAGAGACTGAACTGTTAAGGGGGCTTTGCTCGGTCCAAATGGAGACGACAACCTTAACAGGAGCCTTGTTGAGCAAAGCGGTGTGTGCAAAAGGCGAAGTAGAGTCACTGAAGAAAAAGCTGAAGGAGGTGAAGGCCCAACTGGACAGTTTAAGGATGGAGATTGTGGGTTGGAGGAAGGCTGCGCGGAGTGCGTGTGCTAAGGGGCTGGAGTATGCCTAGAAAGCCAAGAAGATAGAAGTGTTGGCGTTGGTGTAGGGCTATTCAGTAGAGCGTGTCAATGCTGAGCTTCTCGTGACGAAGTTAGAGCTGGACACGGAACACCGCAAGGCGATATCGCTAGAGTTCCAGTTGGCTGGCGAGCAGAAGAAACTTGAGGAGGCCCGAAAAGCCTGCACCACCGCCAACGAAAGGCGGGATGAGGCCATGACCTGTAATGAAGATCTACGCGTTTAGTCGATCAAGGAAAAAGAAGAAGCAGATCAGAGGATCGCTGAGTTGGAGAAGGTACTAGCAGAGGAACATGCTAGATTGGCGTCTGAAAAAGCGGCGTACCCCGACTTGTGTAAGGCGGCGGTGGAGCAGTTCAATGAGTTCGCCGAATTCCAGATAGCCATCGATGTTGCAGTCGCCAGAAGCTTGTCTAGAGAAGGGGATGGGGGGCTGGGCTGTCGGCAACAGCCGCTGGAAGTAGGAGTGAAAAGGAAGTGATTCAGAGCTTCCAGCGGTCAGACTTCTACAAGCATGAGATGGCTGAGTTCTGGGACAGCGGCTAGAAGACCTTTAAACATAAAGCGAAAGAGCTGTTCCCAGACTTGGACTTCAGTAGTATAAAGATAGACGAAGACGACGTTGCTCAGACCCCCCTAGACGAGGGGGTTGAGGAGGAAAACCTGGCCTCTAGTGAGGGAGATTGATTTATGTAAAGATTTTTTGTTTTTGTGTTTTGTTTATTTTTGTTTTGTGTAATTTCTATAATGAATGGTATGTAACTGTAAGTTTATAAATAAAAAACAGAGCAGAATTAAAGGAAAACAGAGTAGTTTGTGAGTTTTTTTATTGTTATTTTTGTTTATTTTTGCTTTATCGTACTGTTGTCGCTATGCCTTGTGAGTTGTATATTTCAAAAATAATGAAAAAGACAAAGTAGAATTAAAAGAAGAATGGACATGAAAGTAAGACTTGTGTGTGAATTGTGAAACTTGATCTGTGTGTGAAATAAGCAGCTAGCCAAAAAAGTTAGAAATGAAGGATTGGCTTGTACGATTATGCATCTGGATTTTAACTACATTAAAAATGTAAAGTTAAAAGTGTTATAATATGAACCTGGATTTTAGCTAAATGTGGCAACTATGTTGTAATCATGAAATTACGAGAATGGTTAGGTCGAACTCTCCGTTCGTGCTCAGTGCTAGACTGTAATTAACTAAGTCTGGCTGAGCCCTTCGTACTCAACCTGGCTGAGACTTTAATTAACTTAGTCTGTCTGAGCCTTTCGTGCTCAGTCTGGCTAAGGCTTTAATTAACTCAATCTCGCCAAGGCTCTCATGCTCAGTCTGGCTGAGGCTTTAATTAACTCAGTCTGGCCAAGCCCTTCATGCTCAGTTTGGCTGAGGCTTTGATTAACTTAGTCTGGCCGAGGCTTCCATGCTTAGTCTGGCTGAGGCTTGAATTAACTCAGTCTTAACAAGTCGTTATTGAAGTACAAAACAGATAATGGAAATGCAAAGTCATTGTCATTTAAAGCGTAGCCTATTGATCAGATATTTACATCATGTATGAAAAGGACAAAAGTAACTAAGTGTGTAGATTGTCATACAGTAATTGATTTATACAAAAATATGACATGGTACTTTATTGGAAATAACGCTTCAAGTGTTTGGCGTTCCATGGGTGGGAGAGGTCTCGGCCTTCCATATCTTGGAGTCAGTAAGTGCCCGGGCGAGGTCTAGCTTTAACGACATAAGGCTCTTTCTATTTGGCGGCGAGCTTACCCTCGGCTGGATTTTTGGTGGCGAGAGTAGCCTCGCGCAAGACTAGGTCCCCGACTGCGAACTCCCTCGGTCGAACCTTGCAGTTGTAGTGTGTTCTCATTTTTTGTTAATATGAGGCTCGTCTGACAGCAACTGTCTCTCGGAGCTCTTCAATCCAGTCTAAGTCAGCCCGACGCAAGTCTTTGGTGAGTTCTGGTTCTGGGTGCAGCACCTTCGGGGTTGGCAGGCCAATTTCAACTGGGATGACCGCCTCAGCGCCGTATGTTAAGCGAAAAGAGGTCTCCCCAATAGAGGTTCGGGCAGTAGTACAATAGGCCCAGAGTATGTTTGGCAGTTCCTCAGCCCAGAGTCCCTTAGCAGCTTCCAACTTGGTTTTGATGATTTTCAAGAGAGAACGGTTAGTGACCTCGACTTGCCCATTGGCTTAGGGATGGCTTGGGAAAGAGAAGCACGGCTTGATGTAGAGCTCTGCACAAAATTTCCTGAACTTGGCATTGTCGAATTTCTTGCCGTTGTTTGAGACGATGGCTTGGGCTATTCCAAATTGACATACAATCGATTGTTAGATAAATCTGGTTGTGTTGCGTTCGGTGATTGTGGCGAGGGGTTCTGCCTCTACCCATTTGGTGAAGTAATCAATGGCGACCACAACGAACTTGGTTTGGCCCCTACCAGTGGGCAATGGACCGACTAAGTCTATGCCCCAGTTGGTGAAGGCGTATGGACTGCTGAGCGTAATCAGTTCTGTCGGCAGAGCATGAGGGATGTTGGCGAAGCGCTGGTACTTGTCGCACTTAAGCACGAACTCAGTGGCCTCTTGGTTGAGAGTAGGCCAGAAGTAACAGGTGCAGAGTATTTTATGGGCCAACGACCTGGCACCCAAATGGTTACCACATACACCCTCGTAAGCTTCCCTTATCACATAGGTCGCTTAGGCAGGGCTGAGGCACCTAAGGTATGGGTGTAAAAATCTCCGTTTGTATAGGAGGCCGCTGATAAGGACGTAATTGGACAACTGGGCTTTTACTTTGGCGGCTTGCTGTTTGTCTTCTAGTAACTCCCCATTTGTCAAGAATAGAAGGATGTCCGCTGCCCATAGGATAGGTTCATTTTGGAGGAAGTGGACCTCCAGCTGTGTTGGCGAAGTGGCTGGGTGGGCCAGGTATTCAAGACGAACGTCGTGGCTAAGGTTGGACTGGTCAGCCGAGGCTAATTGCATCATTTCATCTGCCTTGGAGTTTTCTGACCGAGGGATGTGTTTGATGTGGAAAGTGTTGAAAAGGCGAACAAGGGGGAGTGCAATATCCCTATAGGCTCGCATTGTGTCATCCTTGGCGTCGAATTCCCCCGTGATTTGTCCGATGATCAATTGGGAATCATTGAACACTCGGATTTGGCTCACACCAATGTCTCTAGCTAAGCGAAGACCTGCTATCAGGGCCTCATACTCAGCCTCATTATTGCTTGCGTCAAACAGGAAGCGGAGAGCACACTTGAAATAACCACCCTTGAGGGCGGTGAGGATAAGACCAGCCCCACTGCCTTTTTTGCGGGATGATCCATCGACATTGAGAGTCCAAGAGTGGGGATCTTCTGCCTCAGTGTTGAATTGCTTGGACGGGGGGGCTGTGGCTGGAGTGGGATTAGTGAATTCCAGGATAAAATCGGCGACAGCCTGCCATTTGATCGCTGTTCGAGGTCGGTAGGAGATGTCAAATTGGTTGAGCTCGACTGACCATTGCATAAGTCTGCCGAACAACTCTAGTTGTTGCATTATCTTCTTCAAAGGTTGGTCAGTGAGAACCACTATGGAGTGGGCTTGAAAGTAAGGACGGAGTCGTCTTGAGGCGGTGACCAAGGCCAAGGCCATTTTTTCTAGCAATGGGTAGTTATGTTCTGCGCCCTTGAGAGCCCAACTAATGTAATAAACTGGGCGCTGTACTGAGCCGTCCTCCCTGATGAGAGCCGTACTGACTGCGGTGCTCGATATGGCTAAGTAGAGAAAAAGGGGCTCACCCGTGAGCGCCTGAGAGAGTAAGGGATGGTTGGCCATGTACTGCTTCAATTGTTGGAAAGTGTCTTCGGATTTGGTCGTCCACTTGAAAGCCTACCGAAGAACTTTAAAAAAGGGGAGGCACTTGTCCGTTGCGCGGGAACTGAAGTGGTTAAGGGCGGCGACTCCCCCAGTAAGCCTTTGAACCTCCTTAACCATTCTGGGTGGCTGCATTTTTATCAGGGCCTTGATCTTTTCGGGGTTGGCCTCGATACCCCGCTGACTGACCATGAAACCTAGGAACTTTCCAGATCCTACGCCGAAGGCACATTTCTCTGGATTGAGCTTCATTTGATACTTTCGTAGCGTGCCGAAAATCTCCCACAGGTCGGCCAGATGATCAGAGGAGAGTTTGCTCTTAACTAGCATGTTGTCGATGTATACTTTCATGTTCCGACCTATCTGATGATGAAAGACGGCGTTGACCAACCGTTGGTAAGTTGCTCCGGTATTTTTCAACCCAAATGGCATGACACGATAATGGTAGGTTCCCCGGCCGGTGATGAAGAAGGTGTGTTCCTGGTCAGACGGGTGCATCAGAATTTGATTGTATCCAGAGAAGGCATCCATGAAACTGAGCATTTGATGACCGGCCGTAGCGTCGACAAGCAGATCTTTGCAAGGAAGGGGATAACTATCTTTGGGGCAAGCTCGATTGAGGTCGGAGTAGTCGACGCAGAGTCGCCATTTATCGTTGTTTTTACGAATCAAAACCACATTCGACAGCCATCTGGGGTAATCCACGTTCTTGACAAACTGTGCCTCCAGTAGCTTATCTACCTCAGAAACAATAAGAGCGTTGCGTTCCGGGTGAAATATGCGTTGTTTCTGGCGGAAGGGTCGGAAATGGGGTTCGATGCTCAAATGATAGGTGATGAACGAAGGATCGATACCCGATATGTCGGAATGGGTCCAAGCAAACACATCATTGTGCTCAGTGGGTTATAAGATTGGCCTTGGCTTGAGGGGATAGTTGGCTGCCGATCTTGGCTGTCTTTGCTGGGTTGGTGGGGTCGATGGGGACTTCAACAAGTTCTTCTACTAGTTCCCTTCTTACTAACTCATCTTCGTCTCTAACGTCGAGTCCTTCGCAAGAATCTTGTTTCCGGATCACTGTTGAGTAAGAATGGGTTTAGGTTAGTATTTGAGAGTGATAAATTTGTACTTACTAAAAATGGGATGTATGTAGGAAAATGTTACATGTCTGATGGCCTTTTCAAGTTAAATGTAATGATAGTTGTACCCTCAGTTATTAATAAAAATACATCTTCTTCTTACTTGCTTGAGTCTTCAAATTTGTGGCATGGTAGACTAGGACATGTTAATTATGGATCTTTGCGTAGATTAATTAATATGGAATGTTTATCTAAATTTGACATTGATTCAAATCATAAATGTGAAATTTGCGTTGAGGCAAAATTATCTAAAACTCTTTTTCATTCAATTAAAAGAAGTACAAAACTACTTGAATTAATTCATAGTGACATTTGTGATTTTAAATCAATTCAAACTAGAGGTGGGAAAAGTATTTTATCACTTTTATAGATGACTATACTAGATATAGTTATGTTTATTTAATTCGAACCAAGGATGAAGCTTTGAAAACTTTCATCCAATATAAGAATGAAGTTGAAAATCAACTTGGTAAGAAAATCAAGAAAATTAGAAGTGATGAAGGTGGTGAATACGAATCACCTTTTGGTGAGTTTTGTAAAGTATATGGAATAATTCATCAAACCACCGCTTCTTACTCACCTTAGCAAAATGGAATTGCTGAAAGGAAAAATAAGATTTTAAAAGAAATAATGAATGTCATGTTAATCAGTTCTGCATTACCTCAGAACTTATGGGGGGAAGCAATATTTTTTACTAATTATATACTTAATAAAATACCCCGAAAGAAAGTGAATCAAACACCCTATGAATTGTGGCATAGAAGAGTACCATCCTACAAATACTTAAAAGTGTGGGGGTGTTTGGCTAAAGTGGCTATACCTAGTCCTAAAAAGACTAAGATAGGTCCAAAGACCATTGATTGCATTTTCATTGGTTATGTTAAGAATAGTAGTGCATATCGGTTTTTTATTCATAAATCAAAACATACCGAAATGCATGTAAATACTATTATTGAGTCTCGGAATGCATCATTCTTTGAACATGTATTTCCAAATAAGACTGGACAAGAGACTAGTAACAATAAAAGATCTCATGATGCCATTACTAGTCAGGATCAAGAACATGATCAAGAACAAGACCAAGAGTTAGACCAAAATAAGGAAGAGGAACCTAGGCGTAGTAAACGTTCTAGAACCTCAAAATCTTTTGGTCCAGATTTTCTAACATTTTTGTTAGAAAATGAGCCTTTAACTTTTAAAGAGGCTATGTCCAATCATGAAGCTTCTTTATGGAAGGAAGATATCAATAGTGAAGTTGAATCCATCCTGAAAAATCACACTTGGGAATTGGTGGATTTGCCACCAGGTTGTAAACCTCTTGGGTACAAGTGGATTTTCAAAAGAAAATTGAAAGTGGATGGATCAATTGACAAATACAAGGCAAGACTTGTGGTCAAAGGTTTTAGACAAAAAGAAGGTCTTGATTATTTTGACACATACTCACCGGTTACTAGAATAACATCCATTAGAATGCTAATTGTCATTCCATCTCTATACAATCTAGAAATTCATCAAATGGATGTGAAAACTGTTTTCTTAAATGGTGAGTTAGATGAAGAAATTTACATGGAACAACCAGAAAGGTTTTCTGTTCCAGGAAAAAAAGAGAAAGTATGTAAATTGGCTAAATCATTATATGGCTTAAAACAAGTGCCAAAGCAATGGCATGAGAAATTTGACAAGGCAATGATGTCAAATGGATTTAAAATTAATGAGTGTGACAAATGTGTTTCTATTAAAAACACAAACAAAGGTTATGTCATTGTATGTCTTTATGTGGATGATATGCTCATCATAAGTAGTAATAATGATATGATTAAAACTACCAAGGAAATGTTGAATAAACATTTTGACATGAATGACATGAGTATTGCTGATATAATTCTTGGTATGAAAATTACCAAAACATCAGAATGTTATGCTTTGTCACAATCTCATTATATTGAGAAAATACTTGACAAATTCAGCAATGATGATGATCATCTTGCTAGAACACCTATAGATGTTAATTTGTTTCGATCTAAAAAAGTACAGGAAAATATTTCTCAATTAGAGTATACTCAAATTATTGGAAGCTTAATGTATTTGATGAACTGCACTCGCCCGGATATAGCTTATACAGTAAGTAAATTAAGTAGATATACGAGTAATCTAGGAGTAGAACATTAGAAAACAATTACAAGAGTTCTAAGATATCTTGATTTACTCGTAACATTAGGCTTAATTATACTAGATATCCAGCAGCATTTGAAGGATACTGTGATGCAAATTGGATATCGGATACTAGAGACTCGAAGTCCACCAGTGGGTATGTCTTTACTCTTGGTGAGGCTGCTGTATCTTGGAAATCTTCCAAACAGACTTGCATTGCTAGGTCTACTATGGAATCAAAATTCATAGCTTTAGATAAAGCAGGAGAAGAGGCAGAATGGTTTCGCCACTTCCTTGAAAATATTCCAATGTGGCCAAAACCGGTGCCTGCTATATGCATACATTGTGATAGTCAATCAGCAATTGGTAGAGCACAGAGTCATATGTATAACGGTAAGTCACGACACATTCGTCGTCGACATAATACCGTGAGACAACTACTCTCTAATGGAATTATTTCCATTGAATTCGTCCAGTCTAAAGACAACATAGCAGATCCACTAACCAAAGGGTTAGCAAGAGAGTTAGTTGAGAATTCATTGAGGGGAATGGGACTAAAGCCTATTAAATAAGAGTTACCACAACGGCAACCCAACCTAGTTGACTGGAGATCCCAAGATCTAGGTTCAAAGGGACAACTGAGTTGTGAATGACTCAGAAGGATCACTAGGGAGTCCAACTCCTACCCATTTCTATAATGAAATAAGTGATGTCTACAGCATTTTCGGTTAAGTAAAATTTTAATAATTTTTATATCTAGGTAAACCTAGTGGAGTATCGCAGGATACTCTTCATAAGAGTCACCTATATGAGTGTGAACTGGGCCGGTTCTATGAGATTTGTAAAGGGCTACAATTCTCTAGAGTACTCATGAAAGACCGATAGTGTCTCACAAGGGAAGGTTCAAAGTCAAAAGCTACCTATCCTTTGCAGAATATTTTCAATTTCTGTACTCTCTATAATTAGATCATGTTGTTGCATTTTCTCTCCGTCAAATTCCATTCATGTGGGGGATTGTTGGAAAAATGGTTTAATATAGGCATATTTTTGGCCAACTTTGAGCCCAAAATTGAGTCGGCCCCAAACGTCTTTTGGGGTGGGTCCTTTTGGGGTGGTTCTGAAGAGGTGAAGTGCTCCTTGCCACGTGGCAAGTCACACGGTGAAGACAGAACGTCAAAACTATTTATGAGTAAATGAGAAGTTGACGTCGTTTTCGGGTCTAATATTAATTTTTTAGACAAAATTCATTTGAATTTTTTCAATAAAAAAATCATTGTGGGAATTTAATTTAAATCTAAATTCAAATTTTGGGTTCCTAAGTGGTTTCCTAAAGTTTGTACCTCTTCCTTTATTGATTAAATTATTCAAATAGTTTAATATATATATTCCAAACAGTTTTAAAAAAACTATTCCACCATTGACTTTATTGATTAAACTATTCAAATAATTTAATAATAATATTCCAAACAGTTTTAAAAAAACTATTCTACCATTGGCTTTATTGATTAAACTATTCAAATAGTTTAATAATAAAATTTTAACAATTTTAAAACTGTTCCACCAACGGATCTTTTTCAAACAGTTTGAAAATTTGTTTTTTGTAACGGTCAGATCACTATTCAACAATTATTTGTTTGAATAGTGTGTGCACCTATTCACTTCAATTTGGTACCTATTCGGGGTCAGGTTTTTGCCTATAAATTTAGACCATTTTCTGCAGTCTTGGATACGAAAAAATCTGTCTTAATTTTATTTCTCTTGTTGTCCAGATTTTTCTATTTGCATTATTTCTTCATGTTAGTTTTAGAATAAATTTAAAGAGAGTATAGAACAAAAGGTTCGAGTTCGCCGGATAAATTTGTTTGGAGTGCTACTACAAATTTGTGAAGATCATTGTATCTTGGGAGATAGACACCACTCAACTGTAAGCATCGTAGCGGGGCGAATCTGTCTTAAGGACAGAGTGTCACATACTCAACTTGGTCTTTAATTATTTATTCGGTTCAACAAAATAAATTCTGTAAGTTTTATTTTATTTTGTTTGAATTTATTTCAATTTATTTTATTTACACAGAAGATTATTCCAACAGGTCTCTCATATCTAACAGTAGTCGTCCACCCGAATGTCCCAGATGAGTGATTTGGGCAAACTTGATTCGTCGGTTGTCTACCCAAACGTCTGGCCTGTCGACCGCCCCTTAGTCACTGCTATACTCTGTCCATTCTCAAACCTTCAATGTTTTTTTTCTCTCTCTCTCTCTCTCTCTATATATATATATATGACAATTGCAGAAGTGAAAGGAAGAAATCATCTATAGTTTCTCAATGTCTTCTCTCTTTCTTAATGATTTTCTTACAGAGTTTTGAATTATAGTTTCTGATCATCTATTAGAATTACTAAATTTTGCTTTTATGTGCTCTACCAATACTTTAAGCTAACATTTATAATTCTCTCAGCCTTGTTTGATTGATTATACTATATTGTTTTGTTCCTATCGTTTCCATTTTCATTGATGTAATATAATCTAGTCAAAGATTACAAAAACTTGTTCTAATCTGTTCGGATCCAGATGGAAAATAATATTTTAATAATATTTTAAGAGAATAATATTTGAATAATATTTTAGGGGAAAAAAAAAAATTTAAGCCTTATTTGAGGTACTCTAAAAAAGTCAAAAAGTCACTATTCTATTAAGTCACATCATCTTATTTAAGTTACATCACATCTCTACTATATCACTTCAAATCTAACTCATACAACTTATATTTTATAAAAAATTAAAAAGAATACTTATTTAGATCATTTCAAACTATTCCTTAGAACATCTCCAATGGTTCACCAAATGTTTCACCAAATCTGAGTAAAAAAATGGCCATTTCCTCAATTTGATACTAAATGCTTCAACGGTTCACCTTCATCAAATCTCCTTCAGGACAACCGGATGGTCGACCGATTAGTAGAATATTTTTTTTTTTTTTGGGACCTTTTTGAACTGTTTGAACCTACCTCCGTGGGTCAATCGGTTGAATGACCGGTAAAGCCAAATTTTGTTTTTTTTTTTTTACCTTCTTGAATTGTTTGAACCTACCTTTGCAGGCCAATTTTTCATGCACTGGTTGACCGGTTGGTCCACCGGATGGTCGACCAAGGGGTCGACCAAGTGGTCATCCAGGTGGTTGACTACCATATGTAAAATTCTAAACCTTTTCTGTTCAAACGGTTACACATAGTGTTTTAATGAAATATATATTCTGTCCTCAGTTTGATGAATCATTTGCTGAAATCTCAATTTGATATCGATTTGATACAACCATTGAAGTACTAAATATTAACTTTTTTATCAAATTTTAAATTTGATGTCAACTTTAATAAACTATTGGAGATGATCTTATTAGGTGAAATAGGTAAAAAGTTCATTCCTAGTAAAATAGGAAAAGAATTTTTTAATAATATTTTAAGGTTAAATATAAAGAATCTGATGTGATGCTCTAAAAGCCAACGAGAACCAGAAACCCTAGAAACACAGAAAGAGAAGAATCTCTATCTGTCGCGCCACCCCCAACAATGGCGTCGTCGGAGAAGCGATGCCTCTACGAGGTGCTGGGCCTCCCTCGCGACTGCACCTCCGACGAGATCCGCTCCGCCTACAGAAAGCTCGCTCTCCAGCGCCACCCCGACAAGCTCGTCCAGTCCGGACTCTCCTCCTCCGCCGCCACTGCCTCTTTCCAAGAACTCGTCAACGCCTACGAAGTCCTCTCCGACCCTCGCGAACGCTCCTGGTACGACTCTCACCGCTCCCAAATCCTCTTCTCCGATTCCACCAATTCCAATTCCAATTCCAATTCCATCCCTGATCTCTTCTCCTTCTTCTCCAACTCCGTCTTCTCCGGCTACTCCGACTCCCCCAAGGGCTTCTTCAATGTCTACGCCGATGTATTTCATAAAGTCTACTCCAACGAGTTGAATTTCGCCAAGAAGTTAGGGTTAGGGTTAGAGGCCGTCAAAGAGGCTCCCTTGATGGGAAATTTGCAGAGTCCGTACAACCAGGTATCGGCTTTTTATGGTTATTGGTTAGGGTTTGTGACTCTGATGGATTTTTGTTGGGTTGATCAGTATGATGTGATGGCGGGGCCGAATCGGAAGTCGAGGAGGGTTATGGAGGAGGAGAACAAGAAGGTGAGGAAGAAGGCGAGGAGGGAGTATAACGAGACGGTGAGGGGTTTGGCGGAGTTTGTGAAGAAGAGGGATAAGAGGGTTATTGATATGCAGGTGAAGAGGAATGAGGAGATGGAAAGGAAGAGGGAGGAGGAGAGGGAGAAGAAGAAGGAGATTGAGAGACTGAAGATGGAGCGGGCGAGGGCGTATGAGGAGCCCGATTGGGCGAAAGTTGAGGAGATTGAGGATGATAATGATGCAATTGAGGAGGATGAGAAGAACAAGAAGGAGTTGTATTGTGTGGTTTGTGGGAAGAAGTTTAAGAGTGAGAAGCAGTGGAAGAATCACGAGCAATCCAAGAAGCATAAGGAGAAGGTGGCAGAATTGAGGGAAGCTTTTGGTGATGAAGAGATTGAAAATGACAGAGAAGAGGGAAAAGAAGAAGGGGAATTGGGTGACAATGGTTTTGTTTCGGCAGATGATGGGGTTGATGAGGTAACCAAGCAATTTGGAGATAGTTTTCGATTACAAAAACAGAATAGGGGTGTTGATGATGAAGCCCAATCTATTGAGGAAGAAGGGTTTGTTGATATTGATGATGGTGGTAGTTCAAAAGGTGTGAATGAGTCATTTGGGTCTGATGATGATGATGAAGAAGCAAGTGTTCTTGAAGCAATGGTGTCTGGGCACAAGAATAAGAAAAATGTGAATCCAGCCAAGGCTTCTACAACAAAAACTCGTGGCAAAAATGGTAGCGATGAAATGGATTTTATGGCATATAATAACCTCAAGAGTACTAGAAGAAAAAGGGGAGCAAGAGGCGAGAGGGGTGGAAGATATGATGAAGAAACTACTACTACGGCTGATGCAACTGAAACCAGTGGTCAATTTGGGGAAAATAATGGGCGCAATGATGGTTCACGTGAGGGCGAGACTTCGTCTCATGCTTTTGTCAAAAATGAGAGTAATGGTAAAGGAGATGATCAATTAGGAAAAAGTAATGGTGAAGGAGATGATCAATTAGTAAAGAGTCATAAGGTTCCAAAACAACCTGTTGACAAAAAAGGTATGCCCAAGAAAGACGTGGCCAAGAAAGAAGTGAATGCCAAATCAAAGAACTCATCCAAAGGGAAGAAACAGAAGGTGCGGATACTCCTGGAGTTGGCTTCTGTTTTCCTGTTCTATGTCATTGTTTTCTGCTTATATTAAGATTGGTGTACTGCCATTGGTGTGTTTATTTGTGATTATCTAACTATATCAGCTTGCTGGACACCCTAACTCTGTAGGATTTTGAAAGGAAAAGGGAAAGGGAAAATGTAACTGAAATGTGAATAAAATATATTTACATTTTACCTAGTTTTACATTTTTTTTTCCTTACCTTTTCTAAATTACTCCCCAAATCTCCCAATCAAACATAGGCTAAATCTCTCAGATTAATTATTTATACATAAAGTTTTAACTTCTGCAAACTTAATGATGTTCGATGTTGAGTGCTTCTAAAATCCAAGTAATTGGGATATGACACTGAAAAGTTGATAAAACAATTTGCTTCACTTCTGAGTGAGAAATTATTATTTAAAGCCTCATTTGGGAGTAATTATTTTAGTTAAAAAGATAAAAAGTCATTATAAATTGTCATATCTCTCTTTACTTTTTTGCATATTTTTTCGTAAAATGTCAAATAATTACTAAAATAGTTTGTTTCCAAACGAGGCCAGTATATTCAAAAAACTCTCTATCAAGTCTTGTTGTGCCTTTTGATTAAAGATAATTGCAGTCATTCAAAGTACTTTCCTGGATTATGAAGCACTGATACAGACAAAATTTTAAAGAAAAATGCTCCCTGGCTCGAGGCTCGAGTAACCCAAAAAGTGAAATTTTTTCTCTCCTCTCTCTATCCGAAAATGCCTGGTAGCTCGAAGCTACCAGGCTCGAAAATGGCTCGAGAGGAAGAGAGGGAGAGGGAGAGGGAGAGGGAGAGAAAGAGAGGGAGAGGAGAAAGAGAAGGGAGGGAGAGGAAGAAGGTCGGCGTCGCAGCTCCCCGCCCCGCCGTCGTCGCAGCTCCCCGCCCCGCCGTCGTCGCAGCTCCTGTCGTCGTCGTAGCTCCCGCCGCCGCCTCTGCTTCTTCCTCCGTCGCAGCCCCGCCGATGTCGCAGCACCACCGTCGTCTGCCCAGCCTCCCCTCCTCCTCAAACCGGTTTTTATGGCCCCCTCCCCTCCCTCCTCCTCCTCCTCCTCCTCCTCCTCCTCCTCCTCTTCTTCTTCTCTTCTTCTTTTTCTTCTTCTTCTTCTTCGTTCTGCAAAACCAGGGAAGAAAGAAAAAAAAAAAACAAAAACAAAAACAAAATCGACACCAAAACGACGTCGTTTTGGTGTCGAGCCGCGTTTCAAGCCGCGACATTCGAGCTACGTAGCATGATCGCCCTCTATCTGTTTCCTCTCCTCTCCTCTCCTCTTTATCTCTATTCTTCAAACACTCCTGGTGTCTCTCTCTCTCTCTCTCTCTCTCTCTCTCTCTCTCTTTCTCTTTCCTCCATCTCTCTCCTCTCCTCTCTATCACACAATCCCAACCTACTCTCTCTCTCTCTCTCTAGACAGCAGAACTGCCTCTCTATCTCTCTCCTTCTCCAAAAGCATCTCTCTTTTGCAAATTCTGATTTGATTTTACTGGAGAGGAAAAGTGATCTATGGCTGTCTCAACAGATTTGGGTTTGATTTAGTCTGATTTGGGTTTGAAAAAGATTTTTTTTTTTGTTCTCTTTCTCAGGGAAATCAAGTTCTGGGTTTTGCTTTGATCTTCACAATCTGTAAATTAAGAACTGGGTTTTTAGTTTTATATGAAGAAGTGAGGTCAGTGAGGTTTGTTCACTTGAAATCGAGTTATGGGTTTTGGTTTGATATTTGATTCAATACTCTTGCAATAATGATCTGTTAATAAAGAGTGGTGTTATATGCACCAATTAATGTACTAACTAATGTATCAACACTAGTTATGATATTATTATTGATCTTATTCATTATCCAAATTACAAATATTAAAAACATCTTAAATTATGTCACATCATCAATTGATACACTAGTTAGTGCATTAATTTGTGTATATAGCATTAGTCTTTAATAAATATTAGGCCATTATGATGGCCACTTAAGCTCCAAATTTGATGTCTACTATTTCTGTTTGTGTTTCCTACTCCTCTTGCTTCCACATCTGCACTTGAAGTATATGTGTGTGTATGTATATGCTAAATCCCACATATTTTTAGTTTGCTTTCTTTCCTCATAATATTATGAATCTGGTACTCATGATTTTTTCAGTTTACATTGACTGGTCTGATTGTTGGTTTGAGTTTTTGGTGTTGTCTTTTCCTCTTCTTTTTGATTGGTTTTATTTTTGATTCAAAACTCTTGCAATTGGTTTTAATTTTGATTCTGAGTTTGGATTCAGAAGGACCAGAGGAAGAAGAGGAAGGAAAAAGAGAGGGGGAAGGAAGAAGAGGAAGAAGGGAGGGGGAAGGAAAAAGAAAAAAAAATTGATTTTGATTATGAGTTTGGATTCAGAAAAAACAAAGGATGAAGAGGAAGGAAAAAGAGAGGGGGAAGGAAAAAGAAAAAAAGAAAAAATTGATTTTGATTATGAGTTTGGATTCAGAAAGAACAAAGGAAGAAGAGGAAGGAAAAATAGAGGGTGAAGGAAGAAGAGAAAGAAGAGAGGGGGAAGGAAAAAGAAAAGAAAAAATTTGATTTTGATTTTGAGTTTGGATTCAGAAAGAACAGAGGAAGAAGAGGGGGGAAGGAAAAAGAGGAAGAAGAGAGGGGGAAGGAAAAAGGGGGGGAAAAAAATGATTTTGATTATGAGTTTGGATTTAGAAAGAATAGAGGAAGAAAAGGAATGAAAAAGAGAGGGGGGAAGGAAGAAGAGAGGGGGAAGGAAAAAGAAATTAAAAAAAAATGGTGCCAAAACGAGGGCCAGGGAATGTTCGCGCTACCCAGCAGTTCTGAATTTTAAAACACAATACATGGGGGACACATATAAGAATGAACAGTCGCATGCAATGATGCATGAAATTTTTTAGTGTACATTTATGATGTGTTTATTTTTTTATTAGATTTCAAGTTATTTTATTTAAACTTGTAATGTGTTGTTTAATATGTCTGAGAGCGATAGATGTGTTCTCAAATAGAATTTTTGTAGTAGTAGAACATGTTTAGATGCGTGTGGATGAAGTGTCGTGTCAGTGTCTGACACACTGTCCGACATTACACACCACTTTCTTATATTTCTGTTGCTTGTTATATTGTAGAAGTTGAATAATATAGTGAAATTAGTCCTGTTTTAGTTTTTACATTTTCAGTACAAAATAAAATCTCAGAAGTTGGTTGCTTGTACTCCTTGTGTCTAATCATGAATGACATCTTCCTTTTCAACTCAGGCCACATCAAAAGATTCTAGCACTATATGTGATGCATGCGGAGAGGACTTTCAATCGAGGTACTTCTTGTGCTATCTATTTTAGTTTTATTTTTCTAAAAACATTTCTTAGCTATCTCTACTGTTTGTTGTGTATTCTCTTATTTCTTGTTTAGTTTTTTATCCTCTGGATGTTTGTCATTTGGCAGGAATAAACTACATAAACATTTGGATGACTCAGGGCATGCTACATTAAAATCACGGTGAGAAGGTGATTGGTAATTACAAGGAAAAAGTATGGAAATTTTTGGCCCATGAATTACCTCCCTGAACTGGGTGTGTGTGATACTTTTTTTCTTTTTTTTCTTTTTTGTTAATACACCAATTCAACATCTGTTATCACAAAGTCCTTGTATAAGTTAAGAGAGTTACAGAAGCTTCTTCTTCTATGTTGCTAAGCAGAAACACATATTATGTTCAAAAGAAGGCTTTTGCTTTTAATGATTATGTTTTTGAGTTCAAAGTAAGGGGAGGAGAGATTGTGCAATTCTGTTTATGAATTGCGATTTGTTGTATTTTTTTATTGAATTTTGAATAATAAGTCTTTACTTTTGAATATACAACAGTTATTTGAAAATTTGATTTCTCTTCTTGCACTCTTGGTTGTGCATTTTGATCTGAAATTCTATTTGGTGTATAAAGTAATTTATTCAGAATGGCCTATTAATCCACTGAACAAAGTAGAAAGCATTTGTAGATTTTGAATACTCACTTTTGAAGCACCACATGGCTGAACAGCTTGGTTAAGAATTCAGTGATTGATAAGATAGAAATGTTGAAACAGATGACTGTAGCTTCTGTACTATGAAGTACAAATACTTTTAAGGTGTTGTGTCTGTGTTGGATGATGACACTTGTCGGATGCCTTTCAACATGTGCTGGATGCATGTCCGAACTTGTCCTATTATTATTTAAATATTTTCCTACTAGTATTTAAATATTTTCAAGATGAATAATACTTTGTTGCTCGAAAAAGGTGGCTTGAAATTGGCCTGAATATCTAAAATGATGTTTTGGGTTTTTTTTTTTCTTTCTTTCTTTTCTTTCTCTTGCTGTCAAATACAGAGGGAGAAGAGAAGAGAAGAGGACAGAGAGAGAGATAGAAGAGAGAAGAGGCGATGGCGGTGATGGCAGAGGAGGAAGAGAAGGGAGATCGACGGTGATGGCGGTGTCTCTCTCTCTGCTGGTGGGTATCGCCCTTCTGTTTTCTCCATTTTTTTTTTCCCCCTTTACAGTAGATCTGGATCTGAGGGTGAAGGGGAAATTTTTTTTTTTGTTGTTGATGATGATGTGTGATGATGATGAAGATGTTGATGATGATGATAATGATGTGTTGATGATGTTGATTTTCTCTCTGTGTTGATGTTGTTGAAGATGATGATGTGTTAATTCTGTCTCTTTTTTCTTCTTTCTTCACCTTCATCTTCTTCATATTCAGAAAATCAGAAAAATGAGAAAGAACAGGAAAAAAAAAAAAAAAAAAACCCAAATGACGTCGTTTGGATTCAGGCCATTCGAGCCTTCCTTTTTTCGCGCTACCAACCGGGATTGTTTCATGACTAGGACATACTTCAGACATTCAGCCTGTTGGTATCATGTAGCATGTTTGTGTAGAAGTTTGCCTCTCTTTGGAGACTTGCCCGTGTCACATGTTTGTGTAGTAAGTGTGCCCCTCTTTCTAGACTTGCCTTTCCAAATTATGCACTTCATTATTGGAAAACAGACATCTCAATTAAAGTCGATTAAGGGGGAAAAAAACTTCTTACACTAAACTGTATGAAGATTGAAATATGAGCTTTGCTGGTGAAAACCAAAGTCTGGTGCAAGGAGGAAGTGAGAAATTGAGCAATGTTAGGGATTATGAAAAAATATCATGAAATGCATAATGAGAATTTTTCATTTTTTGATTAGTGTGGTGTTTTATTGCATTTGTAATCTAAAAGTAGAGAATCTTTCATGATTATTTTCATGATATTTTTTTCATGATGCCTAACATTACTGTGAGAAATTATATGCATCTTGATTTTTTTGATAACCAGTCATCATGCCAATTGAAGGCAAGATAAAGATGATGGATTGAATGCTTCATAATGCTAAAATGAACAAAATTTCTCTTCTTTTCTGTGTCTCAGGAGAATCAGGATTCCAATTAATTATTAAGAGAATAATCAAAATTAGCATGATATCTACTAATGCATCAGTTGCAAAAGTTAAAAGAAATCACAGAGACTGCAAATCATATAATAGAATACCTACAAGTTTTACTAGAACAATATATATATATATATATATATGTATATGCAAATCATTTACACAATACCTACGAGTTTACTAGGACTATATATATAATGGTTGGAACAGCAATACCACTGCTCCCAAAATAAACGGTGTCTATGACCCAACATCAATGTGTCTTGGTAAACTTGTAATTCAAGTCATTTACAAAGACAGTCACAATCACAATAATGGTTTTGTAGAAGCTTCGAGAATGTAAGCCATGGCTGCCTCCTCTGAAAGCTGTTTTCCTTCTTCAAGGCCTCTAACCAATATATTAACATATCCTTTGGCAGGGGCAGATGAGGGAAACTTCCCAGACTTGAAGTTTTCGACATCAGAAATGGTGCACCTGAATAAAACACAATTAAATTAAAATTTCATTTTCTTATGAACTGTCTTGGTCTGAATTCAAAAATGATGTAACGAGTTGGAAACAGATGAATTGAGCTAATGCACTTACGTCATTGTCAGTATTGGAATGCCATTTTCATTCCCCATGTGTACGACATTATAGTACCAGCCTCCCTATCAAAACAACATTCAAATAGTGAGAGAAGACAAATTGAGATGCTTGGTTATAGAAAATGAAATCTTTTCCTATGCTGCACCTTGAATGTGAGCAGTACCAGAGGTATTCCTTGGAAAAATAAAAATGAATGCCGTCTTTAAAATAATAAAAAAGACCTCCCAACAACTACATGAATCCATGTAGAGGTCACATATTTACCAAACTTGTACTAATTGGCTCAAGATGGTTCCTTGGTACCCACTATGTGAAAAAGAGAAGGCAGTGGCTACGTCATGGCACAGCCCTTGCTCTCGCACTTGCCCAGTGCTCACCACAACCATGGCCACTGTAATAACCCCCCTTCTCAACTGTTAAACCCACCATTGTCTTCTTCTCACCACAATCACCCTTTTTCTCCTCACCAATCAGAAAGAAAAAAAAAACAATCACCACATGCCATAGACACTGACACTAGCTCCACTGCCACCTAAGACCTTTGTCGAAGATGCGCAACATAAACTATCATTATTGTTAGACTGTATTGTGGTCCTCTGGTTTCAACCAGCAATATGCCTTCTAAAATTCCCCAAAATCTAGAATCTTTGTCATCATCAAATTCGGAAAATGCCAACCAACTTCTCTGTCTCCACCCTCCCTCATCTCCCTCTTCTCACTAATGTGATGGGCTGATTGTGGTTGGTTATGGTTTGACCTTTATTGGTTGTGTTTATATTTATATATATGAAATGTGAGGCATTATATGTAGTGGTGGCAAAGGTACTAATAGGTGGGGTCTGCTGCACGGAGGTGGTTGCTAAGGTGGAAGAGGGATGTCTGGTTAAAATGAAGAGGGGTGTTTGGTGGCTTGGCCATTTCTGTTATGGTGAGGAATTAGTTTAGAAACATAGCCAATTAATTTCAATAAGGAATAAGGAAACTCGTTTCTGTATTTTAATTAAAAAGTCAATGACATCATCATATTCCATATTGTCTATTGTTTTATGTGACTGTAAAACAAAAAAACAAAAAAAAAAAAGGTTGGTGTAATTTTTCTGAACAAATGGGGCTAACTGAATTTATCCCAGCCCAATTACCAAGTAAGTCACTGTAATTTACCCAAAAAAAAAAAAAAAAAAAAAAAAGGTTCTCGAGAAAACAAGAATCACGAAAAACGAACTACGCATACTAGACAATAAAATATACCTCCAATGCCTCCACAGAGAAGTACTGATTCTTCATGACAGAATCTAAATCAGTCAAATCAAACAAAGGAGAACTCATATCATAGCCTGGAACATTCTCCTGAAGCAAAACATCATTGAACTGCTCAAGCCTGTTAAGAAACCAAAAGAACTATCAATCAACTTGAGAAAACCTTTGGCACACAAAATTCAATATTAAAAGTGCTACACTGGGAGGTCATTTACATCATTAAGGAATCGTCTAAAAAGTTGTACCCTTGTGATGGAGTTACAAAAAGCTACACCTCAAAAGCAGTTTAAAATGGAAATGAGAGGAGAGCCACAACAATCACATACGTGATTCTGTACATGCACATGTAAGCTTTATCTTGAGAGTTACTTTCAGGATCAAGGAAAGCAACCCCTCCAGGACCCCATGTTTTCGTATGATCACGACCAAAGAATAAACGATGAGGTACAGTCGTCCATATAATCTCTTTTGGTGGCCTTTTATCCAGTGAACCGGTACATGGATTTTTCATGCCTTCCACCTGAAAGTCATTTGACAAACAGAACAAGAATGGAGAAAATGAAAGAACGAATTCAAGCAACCCCTCCAGGATCCCATGCTTTGTGGACTACGGACATGATTTTTTTTTTTTTAAAAAAAAAAGAAAAAAGATAAAGATAAAGAACAATCCTATAGCATGGCAGATGTGAATCTCATAATAGTTTCTGAAGTCAGTTGAAAGAGAAAAAAAAAAAAAAACAGAAAAGATCAAATCTTGCTACAAAGTAGTCTTCCATGAAAATTTTGACGTGTACCTAGCCAGAATTACCTTTCCTAAACAGAAAATCAAGTACATTACACATGCAATCCTCTAATTCTGGTGCAGACATTTGTGGAGAGATAGATGGCCATTTTAGCAGACTTTGTATCTCACAATTTGGGGCATTCTATGGTATCAATTGGATCTTAAAATCAATATATATATTTAAAGAGGAGAGAAATGGAAAGAAGATTGAAACATACAACACCCACCTTACAGAACATTATATTTCAGAGTTTTTCATTTTAATCAAAGGGCAAGGCTTTTAAGAAATCTAGGTCAAGAACATGAATCTCTCCTCTTTATTATAAGGGGCAGTTTTAAAGCAAGGAGGGTTGTGGACTTACCTGTCCACCTTCAATATAGCAGAGGAATCTTGATTTCCACATATTAGATCCATAAGAGGCATACCAAACATCAATCTTTGAAAGCTCTGATCTCCAAGAGGAACAGCCAGTATTTACTTCATCTGCATTCAGTTTCAAGCTCATTACACAATACTGTCAAAAAAGAGGAAAGATTTGTTGGCTAAACAAACTTCAAATTATCTTTTACCATTACTATGTGCACCAACTCTCAGCTCAGAAAGGGGTTGTATAACATCCTGAACAGCCTTTTCAAGATCTTGTGATATAGTACGCGAATTATTATCATTCTCAACATCAGAATCAGAGCTTGAGATCTATAATACAAGGATGACAAATTAGGGCGCCAACATAAGATAAGGTTTGTAGCACGTATATGTCAAGGAAACTAACTGAAAAATAAAAGACAATCAACAAGGACAGATGCAAAAAAAAGAATGTATATAACCATATTTGTTTTTGTGATGCGCTTAGAAATTCATAATTCTAACGTTCCTACGTAGTGGAGAAAAGTAAACTAATTAAACATTGAACACCATCTCCTTTAGCACAAATAAAGGAAAAAAAGCACAGAAACTATACTCATCACCATCATTTTGCGGCTCAAAATTCACAAAAATTATCAACCATTTACCGTTAAACCCCTTTTAATAGAAGGCATGGTTGGTTGCCAAGCTGATAAAAATTTTATCTAGTTATTACTTTTTTTTGAGTTGGGGCCAAGCATGAAACAAAATTTTATTTCTTTTTCCATTGGAACAAGCAAAATATTTCCGTTTCCTTGTAAACCAAAACAAAACATTATTGGAATACTGAAATTTCAATGTTTCCACCAAAATATACCCAAAACATAACAAAATACTACGAAAGAAACATACCAAGATATAGAAAATAAAAGAAAATTCTTAAATTTATTAGGGAAACTGAGAAACAAGAAAGGAGGAGAAAATAAATATAGAGGAAATGTATCCAAATATAGAGAGAGAGAGAGGAGAAGATGAAACAAGCTTGAGTACATCACCAATGCTCTTTCTTTGTTACCGCAACGTACTTTTATAAAGATAATAGATACAGATACATTTTTTCCCCATCACTATTAATACTAGAGATATACATTTTTTTAGGTTTTTTTCTTACAATGGCAAACACTTTCTCCAAGGAAGCTTTAAGCATTTGTTAATAGGAATATAATATTTATAGACCTCAACATGTTCAACTATTTAATCATTGAGAATATATTAACATTTCTACAGGTTTTAGTTTTTGTACCAAACATTTTCATATAAATTATTGTCATTCCCATATGTTTATGTTTCTATTTCCAAACAAATTGAAACAATAAAGTCACTCGAGGCAAAACAAGAACCAGCGGCTGGGCCCCTTAGCCACACACGATGCCTGTAGAAAGTTAGAAGCATCCATATGTGCATTAGGGCTGTTCACAGGTTGAGTCGGTTTGCATTTGTCATTGGCCCGCTACCTGAACAGACTATGTCGGCCAGAGATTTCTTTCATCTGATTTCGACCGTAGTATTGATCGAAACCGCACTCTTTGAAACAGACTTTGACAGTCGGGTCAGTTTTCGTCGGGCAAGCTAGTTGGACAAATCTGGTGACTTTACTCTCTTTTTAAACCTAATCTATACATGTACAGATATATCTAACTATATATATATGAATAGATATCCAGCTTTGAGGAAGAGTGAAGGAAAGAAAAGAGATTTATTTTTGCTGATCAATTTTGTAGCACATATATCACCATTTATTGGTGAACGACTTCCAACTAAAGCCTTCTTTGTCTTTCTTTGCTTTCAAAATCACCATTACAAGAACTGTGGTTTGTATGAAGCGGAGGGGGTAAGAGGGAGATGAGGGGTTTTGAGAAATTATAAATTTTGAGAAAATAGAACAAGAAAAGATAATAGAGAGTGATATGAGGCGTGAGGACTGAAATACTGAGAGTGAAGTTCAACAAAACTAGATTATAAGATGAGATGAATGAAAGAATAAAAGAAAATAATCAAAGATAATTGCTATCACCATCAAACCCTATGCTTGGGGATAGGAACTAGGCTTAGGCAGACCTACTTTCTGAAAGTGTAATAATGACTTCTCCTTTGTTCAAAAACTTTATTGGAGAGTCTGCAGATAAGAATTTGGGAAGAGAGAAATATTTTAAGAAAAAATAAGATGTAATCTAGCTAACAAACAAGATTGTGACACCTATAAAATTTATTATATTTAATTAGTTTGGTCGATTAATAGTTAAGCCTCATAGAAAATTGAAACTTGACCAACAGACAAATTTTTGGAACTATTTGCCTGCAGCCAACCGTTTCCTTTGTCGAAATCATCCATTACATGATTTTTAAAGTCGGATTGGTCGGGTACATCGGGTGATTTATTGAACAACCCTAATGTGCATTGTCACATTTGTATGGCATTCAGTCTAGGTTACCATCACAAATAGTCAATTGTTAGTCCTTGATCACATATGAGGGAAACAACTTTCGGCATGCCCAGTAGGAGTCATAACTGGTAGAGAAGAGGCAAGAAATTTGTACCAAAACAACCAACTTCATGCACCATGATTCTTCTAGGTTTCTAGAGAGTCAATAGATACCAGCATTACCAAGTTCAAGAAGGCTACGTTCAAATGATAAGTGGTGTTACCAGAGACGAATATGTTAGGCTTCCCAAAATAGCCTTAACTTCGAGCTTAGAAAGAAGTTTGAAGGCACGGAGTTTTGCAACTTGCTTGAGTTGGCCACAAGGGCAACCGTTACTTGTAGATACTCAAAGAAGGATAAAACTAAAAGATAGCTTCTAAGAGAAGCTATAATAGGGGAACCTAGTTACACTTGAGTGTGGCTGATGTTGACACGGATCACGAACTAGAAGGATAAAAAGTTTACGGAACAATTTAACAAAAGAGAAATGAAGAACAAATGAAAGAGATGAACAAAGCCTATCCCAGATACAAGAAAAAGACCCATCAGTAACTCTTACTTTATCCTTGCTTGAACAAGGAAAGTAAGAGTAAAAAAGATGTGTCAAACCTATCATATGGTCAATAATGCTAGAATCAATGATCTGAGAATGCGAAGAAAAAGTGCTCAAGGCATTGGTAGGAATACATATGGAAGCAAAGTTGGAAAAAGGAAGTAGGATCAGAAGCAGAAGAAGAGGATGAATCAAGCTGAGCCATTAGACGTTAGAGAGTGTGTAACTCATCATGAGAAAGTGTGGCAGAATCACCCGAGGTGATGGAAGAAGACTCAGAGAGATTGGAATGTGAACAAACAAAACCACCACGGCCACTACCCTGCCCTCGAGTAGGGTGACCATGTAACTTCTAACAATGTTCCGTATCATGGCAGTCATTCCCACAATAATCACAAGTAATCTGACCACGATTACCACTGTTACCTTTGCCAACAAGCTTGGAAGGAGAACAATGCCATCCTTTAAAGAAAAAGAAAAAGCTAAAGCAAAACGATCTAGGAGAAGCTGATGAACCATAGCACTATGCATGCTCCCTTCTTGTTGAAAACAAGCATATGCCTCACGCAGAGTGGGAAAAGGATGTCGGCTGAGAACTTGAACACGAATTTGTTCATACTCGATGTTAAGACTAGCAAGAAAATCATAGACCCTCTATTTTGACGCCATTTGCTGAAAGGTTGCATGTTAAGAACAAACAGCCTGGAAGTTAATAGTCAAGCTATTGCCACAAATTACTCAATTCGGTATAGTACTCGGCAAGAGACTTATCTTTATGATCAAACCCCGTATTTTTTTTGGTAGCTCGTAGGCTTGGGCATCATTACCACATTAGGAATACATTTGAATAGTATCAGTCTAGAACTCATGAGCAGTATCCATCAAAACAAAAGAGCGGCTAATACTAGGATGAATAGAGTTTATTAGAGTTGATTAGGTCATGACAAGAGCATTCTCCTTATGCCATTTCTCTTGGGCTGGTCCATCCTCCTTGGGAGCCTTGATAACTCCCTTGATGTAACCGGACATGCACAAGTAGTAATGGTCAACTAAAAAGAGTGCTATCCAACTTGACAGAAATAAGCTAAAAAGAGAAATTATCACCGAGAGTGACAGTTGGACTCGAATCTTTCACCTCGCTGCACACAGAGGTCTTGCCATCATTTGCCATGGCCTAAGACAGTGCGAGCACACCCAAAAAAAGCAACAAATCAAAATAAAATTATTTCCCAACATACACATCCCAACAACATCAAACTAGGGCCAGAAATAGACTGGCTGGAGTAAGAAAAGCAAAACACACTGTGGAAGAACGCAGACAGCACTAGGAAGCCAAAAACCGATCAAAACCCATCTAGAATCATCAATTAAAGCCAAGAGAGGCCTTGAAACACCTGGTCGGTCCCCATAGTGCGTCACCCAAGTGATGAATCGACCAAAACACTAACAGAATTGAGGATTCAAAAAATCGAACGTATTTTTCCAAAAAATAAAGAAAAATTGAAAAAATAAACAACCAAAAAGCAAAAAAAATTGAAATTTTTTCTGGTAAACATCTTACCCTAGTTGATCATAGTAGTAGCTTTTTTTCATTATCGATCAAGAAAAAAAGGACCAACCACCCAGGTAAACAACGAATAGAAGGAAAAAAAATAAAAAGAATAGAAAAGTTCTTTGCTCTAATACCGAGTTAAAACTATATGGTTAAGTGTAAGAGTTGAAAGAGAATATAAGACAAGAAGAAATAAGAGACTTACAAGAAAAGGAGGCACAGACCAAATAAGGTTTTTACATCTCTAATCACATGTATTTATTTATATTAATAAGGGAATAAGTACAAGTACAATATTACCCTCCGACACCACTTAACACTTACCTTGTTTATAGATGGAGAGAAACCTCAGCAACAGGTACTACTTCATTCATGGAAGAGGCTGAGGAGCAACAATATTCTTCCCTTTCAAGCTTTATCTTGAAATGTTTGAAAGGAGGCTTAGACGAGTTTGTGAATGGCGCTTTGCTTCAACTAGTGTTTTGGAAAAAAACAAAAGGGACTTGCTAAAAAATTCTGAAGTGAAGCAAGGGGTTTTATGTATAACCTTACATTGTCCACAAATGAAAGGGAAACCTTGCAAGTTGATACTCCTTCCAAAGACTCCTTGGAGGAGGATGAGGATGTGGAGGACTCTAGAACAATATTCTTCCCTTTCCTGGCTTTCATCTTGAAACATCTAAAAGGAGGCTTGGTTGAGTCAGTGGATGGCTTTGTTTCACTAGTGATTTGTGCTATAAAAAAAATAAAAAAATAAAAAAGCAAATGGAAAACGTTAAAATATCCTAAAAGCGACGCCATGGGTTTTATGTATAACCTTACCTTGTACACAAATGGAGGGGAAACCTTGCCAATGCATACTACTTCAAAAGACTCCTTGGAAGAAGATGATGATGAAAAGGAGTCGAGAACAATATTCTTCGCTTTCCTAGCTTTCATCTGGAAACGTTTGGAATGAGGCTTGGATGAATTTGTGGATGGCTTTGCTTCACCTAGTGGTTGTTCTGGAAAAAAGTGAAAGGAACTTGTTAAAAAATCCCAAAAGCAAAGCTAAGGATTCTGTATAACCTTACTTTGTTCACAAATGGAGTAGAAACCTTGCTAGTGGATATTCCTTCAGACTCCTTGGAGGAGGATGCAGAGGAGTCGGGAACAATATTCTTTCCTTTCCTGGCTTTCATCTTGAAACGTCTAAAAGGAGACTTGGTTAAGTTTGGCTTTGTTTCCGCTAGTGGTTTGTTCTAGGGCAAAAAAAAAAAAAAAAAGAAGCAAAAAGAAAAGGTTAAATTATCCTCAAAGCGAAGTTAAGAGTTTTGTGTATAATCTTACCTTGTTTACAAATGGAGGGGAGACCTCACCAGTGGATACTCCTTCAAAAGACTCCTTGGAGGAGGATGAGGACAAGGATGAGGAGGAGTCAAGAACAATATGCTTTCCTTTCCTGGCCTTCATCTTGAAATGTTTAGAAGGAAGCTTCGTTGACTCTATGGATGGCTTCGGTTCACCTAGTGGATTGTTCTAGAAAAAGCAAAAGGAAAACATTAAATTATCCTAGAAACAAAGCTAAGGGTTTTGTGTACAACCTTATCTTGTTCACAAATTGAAGGAAAACGTTGCCAATGGACACTTTTTCAGAAGGCTCCTTTGAGAAGGATAAGGATGTGGAGGAGTCAGAAACAATGTTCTTCCCCTTCCTTGCTTTCATAAAATGTCTTGAAGGACGTTTGGCCAAGTTTGTGGATTGCTTTGCTGAGCAAGGCTTCATGAACTCTTTTGGTTTTGGACTTTTTGGGGCTTTTGTCTGCATTGGTACGAAGAAAACAATTAGAATTGACAGACAAAAAAGAAAAGGGCCTTGTCAAACTTGATTCCAAAATGACTAAGCATGACAAAATAAATATGCCAATCTCTTTTCATAGGGATCCTTTGGAAGTGGCTATGTGATCACTCCAACTTACATAGGTAGACTTTGGTTGATGTTATAATTAGATAGGATTGCCTTAGGGGTAGCATTGCCAATCAACAGTTTCAACAACAACGGAGAGATTGCCCTTTGGAGAGGAGTATAAGAAATCCAAATAGGAATAAAAGAGATCTTTAAAAGCAAGGCCTACAAGCCTTGTCAAACTTGATTACAAAACCACTAAGCATAATGGCATCGGTACGAAGGAAACAATTAGAATCGACGGACAAAATAGAAGAGGGCCTTGCCAATCTCTTTTCATAGGGATCCTTGGGAAGTGGTTACGTGATCGCTCCAACTTAGATAGCTAGACTTTGGTTGACGCTATAACTAGATAGGATTGCCTTAGGGTTAGCATTGCCAATCAACATTTTCAACAACAAAGGGGAGATTCCCCTTTGGAGAGGAGTAGAAGAAGTCCAAGTAGGAACAAAAGAGATCTGTAAAAGCAAGGCTTATGAGCCTTGTCAACCTTGATTACAAAACCACTAAGCATGATCGCATCACAAATTCCAATCTCTTTTCATAAGGAACCTTTGGATGTTGCAATGCGATCGAGCCAACTTTTCATAGCCAGAATTTAGTATAGCTAGTTGGGGATGCATGGGGGCCGCACTACCTATCGGGAGTCTCAGCAACAACAAAGAGGAGATTGCCCTCTAGAGAAAGATAGAAGAGGTCAACGTAGGAACAAAAATGATCTCTTTAAAAGCAAGCCATTCTCGCAAAATATAATCCTCTTCAAATCAGTTAACCACACTTGTCATTCTCTATCCTCTTCTCTTTGTTCCTCCAATTGTCAACGCCTTCCTTAATTTTGTACAATCATGTTCAAGAGCTTGACTGAAGGTTCATCTCCATGGCATCAAAAAAGCAACTGCTCCAAGGTAAAGCCTAAAAAATTCCCACCACTCAACTCCTAGTGGAAGAGCATAAGCAAACCCATTACCGTGGGTAATGGGCACACATGGCAAAGAACCTTTATCTTCAAATTACTGTTCATCTTGCTCCTAGAAATTAAGTAAAACGTCACGTTAATTGAGGCAAAACAAGAACTAGTGTCCAGTTTAGCTGCACACAACTCCTATAAGAGGTTAGAAGCAACCACACGTGCGTTGTTGCATTTGAATTGCATTCAATCTTGGCACACCCACACACCATCACATATAGCTAGTTTATTGTCCTACACCACATGTGACGAAAACACATTCTCTTTCTTTCTCTTTTCCCTTTTCAAAGAGAGATGCAAAATTTTGTACCATACTGTTGACACCAAAAAATTAAAAATGCTCTGTTGACACAGGCTCAAACACATTCAGAAGAAGGCCAAGAATGAAAGAAGTAAAGTTAGTGGCCTAAGAAAGAGGAATGAGGAGGCAATACATTATACATGGCAATAGTAGAAAATAGGGAGTTCAGAGGCAGTTGCAGTTCATGGGCAGTTATAGAAGCATGACAAATGGGCATGTGGCAGCACAACATGGCCATTCAAAGCCATATAAAAGGTGGAAGTTCAAAGAGAAAAAGGGGGCTTCAACAAAATTCACAACCCATGTGGAATTAGGAGTAGCTCTTGTACTTAGGAATAGTTTGCTTGTAATTCAGTCTTTGTAGCCAAGTTTTACTTTGTCGATTGTTGTGCATTTTGAACTTGTAATTAAGTAGCAAGTTTAATTGTTCTTCAATCAAATTTCAGTTTATTTGCACTTGTTTTTCGCATTACAATCTCCAAAGAAGTCCTTGAAACTGTCAAGGCATAGAACACCAACCACAATTGTTTGATCTGTTGTTATTTTGTGAAAATTTGGTTTCTTTGTTGAATCTCCTCTGTCGATTTGACCCAAACTAGATTTTTGTTTTTGCTAATATATTTTGGCACGCCCAGTGAAACCTGTCTAATTTGGAGTGATGGCTAGGAAGAAACAACACAGTCTTTGAAGACCCCGAGAAAAAGGTTAAAGATGGTGAAGAGTTGGATGGTGGGTTCAAAGGAGTGTAAGACAGCCTAGGTGATGGCCATTTAGTGGCCAGACAGGAAATAGGTCAAAGGAAATGGCCAAAACTGACCAATCTAGTTGCCCCCTGCTGATCCAAGAAGGGCTCTTCTACTGCACACTCAACAAGCAATTGGCTCCATGTCTACATATGAGAACCAAGTGATGGTAGATGACTTGTTGGCTTTGTTTGAGAAGGCTAACATCAAGCCCAGCCAATCAAGAAGGGTTGGGGAGGAGACTCAGGTAAATAAAGCACAATTCGTAACTCCTGTGGCTCCTCAACAGCATACAAATGTAAATGAACCTATATCATTTTATAGACCTCCCACACTTCAAGAAAGCTATGAGAAGGGAATGACTGTAAATCCTATGTTTGAGAGGGAGTACCTCACAAACCTAGTATTAAATTACCATTTAAATGATATGGGAATGAGACCTGGGGGGCAACCAAGGCCGCAAATGTATGGTACTCATGCATTTGATGGGCCTGTAGTAGGTTATCCTACTATGGCAGAACAAAGAAATAGGCCAATTAATCAAGTAAGGCCTCAGAATATGCAAGATCATGCCATACAACAACCATACTATGAACCCAACATGATGAACCCAAGGTCTAGAGGGCCTGGCCCTCCTTTTCCTTACTTCTAACTAGAAGTCCAAAGAGGGGGACAGCAATAACAATACTTAGACCTTCAGATTAATAACAGGCAACAAATAATAAACTTGATTCAAGAAATGTATGGCCCAGGCTTGAGGAAGCCAGACAAACCTATGTTCAGGAGTCCATATCTTCCAAATGTGGATAACGTGCCTCTTCTAAGGAATTTTTGGGTGCCTGAATTTTCCCTGTTTACAGGAGAAGAGAGGTAGTCCACCATTGAACATATAGGGAGATTTGTGTTGTAGTGTGGAGGAGGACAAAATGATATTTTCAAAATGAAATTTTTCCCTAATTCATTGTCTAAGATTGCATTCACTTGGTTCATCAACTTGCCAGAAAATTCTGTGCATACTTGGCGAGAGATGGAGAGTCAATTTCATGCTCAATTCTTTAGAACTGAGCCTAAAGTTACCTTAGTAGATTTGTCGAAATTCAAACACAAGCAAGGAGAGACTGTAGAACAATATATCGACAGGTTTAAGAGAGCAAAAAACAGATGTTATGCATACATTCCTCAGATAGAAGTTCTAAGATTAGCTCAAAATAATTTAGATTTCGAGCTGAGAAAGAAATTTGAAGGAATGAAGTTTAGAGATTTATATGAATTGTCCTCTAGGGCGACCAATTATGAGTCAATCCTTAGAAAAGAACAATAGAGGAAGGCAACCTCATTTGGTACTTATTACCAAGAAGTTGGTTGTGATTTTGATAAAGACATTGATGTAGCACAAATTATTGGCAAGAAACCCATGGTATGTGAGACTTTAAAAAAGGTAGAAAAACCTGTGGACATGCCATCAACACAGCCAGCAAAAAGGAATGTGACTACATCTAGTAGATAGTATTCATTTGATTGATCACAAGCAGATACTTTGTTTGATGAATTAATGGCCAACAAACTTTTAACTTCAACTCCTGGCCATAATATCCCTAAAGAGAGATAGAATTGGAAAAGAATATTGCAAATGGCACAATTCTTTTAGGCATTCTACTAACAACTGTGTAACATTTTGAACTTGTGTGCAGGATCTGATTCAAAAAAGAATGTTGAAGTGCTGAGAAAAACAAAGGTGTGATGGCAGTTGATAGTGATCCTTTTCCAGAGGTGATTGGTATTAATATGGTAGCAATTGGCCTCCAATCGGTTGACCAGAAAAAGGGAAAGAATACTAGAGTTCTCCTAGTAGAACAGGAGAGATTGCAAAGAAAGAATGGAAAAGGTTGCCAAAGAAACAAGAGGGAAAAGAGTTCAAGAGGAGACTAAAGAAAGGTTCATCTACTTCAGATGTAGTATTGAAAAAGAAAAAGCAAAGGCCATTGTGATAGATGAACTTCAAAAGATTGGAAGGAATGTTGGCCTTAGGCTCAATACTATAGGAAGTGGTGATTACAGATATTTGATAACTGTTTGTTTTACAATGGGTCAGATCCAGGAATATTTGGCCCTGCAGAGAATTATGGGGAGGATGACGCTTCATTTTTGTTTCAAGGAGCTCCTGTCCATCCATGTTTTGGTGGATCAAGTAATATTAGAGCCATGCTAAAACAACAGAAAGGTTCTAAACCATATGGAACTCCAAAGGTATTGACAAGGCCATACAATGGCCAGCAACAACATTTTCTGAAGCCTCATAATGGCCAACAACAGATTAGAAGGCCACATGGGGGACAGCAACAGTTTGTGAGGCCATATTGGGGGTCTCAACAGCAGGATCATGGCCCAAGAGTGAGGCCAAACATGCAACCAGTCCAACCCAAAATGGTGAAGCCTCTAGTGCCGCCTAATTTAGGATGGCAAGGGGTAGTTCACCCAAAATTTCCTATGGTTGGCTGGAGACCTATGGGAGAGACAAGGACTCAAAAAAGAAGAGAAGAAAGGAAGTTCCATGCCATTTAGTGTGGACTAGAGATGATTTGATTCATGCTTCTTCAGTCAGGGAAATGAAGGGGTCAACTTCAACTTCTAGAGTTCATCCAGTGCAGCCAATTTAGATTTTAAAGAGGAAAATGGAGCCAAAAAAAGCAGCTGACAAGCCTGCTGAGAAAGTTTCTAAGAAAGCTATGTTAAGACAGAAATTGAAAGAGTTAGAAAAGGAATTGATGTCTGATGAAGATGACAAGGATGGGGAAGATGTGGCAATGCAGCAGATCCAAAGCCAGGAATTGGCCATGGATAATGTGGTGCATTCTGGTGAGGAAGCTAAAGAGGAAGAAGCCAAGTTAGACAGTTTTGCTGGTGACTTTGGGGAGAAGTTGGCTGCTATCCAATTTGGTTCTTTGCCTGGTCCAAAAGAATGTAATATGATTATGGCCATTCCAAAGAGGTTTCAGGCCAAGCTAGACCAGCTAGACATGTTGGCAGGGGATGTAGAAGACTGGACAGAGCCAGTTGTGCAAGTGGCAATGACTAAAGCAGAGGTTAAGCCACTAAGGTCCATAGAAGTAGTTAAGTCTGTCGATGGTGAAATGTAGTGCTGCAGAAGCCTGAAGAAAAGTTGATCAGGCACTTAAGACCATTGTATGTGAGAGCCCATCTAGATGGAGTTCCAGTCGACAAAGTGCTGGTGGACAATGGAGCAATTGTCAATATTCTCCCTTCCAAAACTCTTGAGGGCAATAGATAAGTCAATGAAAGATTTGTTGCCTACTGATATTAATATAAGTAATTTTGCTGGGGGATCATCTGAAGCAAGGGGAGTTGTTGCTATCCAACTTCAGGTTGGTTCAAGGTTAATGGGAACCACTTTCTTTGTGATTGATTCCACTTCTAACTACAATGTGCTGCTAGGAAGGGATTGGATACACCTTAATGGGTGTGTACCATCTTCTTTGCATCAAGCTCTGATTTTCCTAACCAGTAATGAGCAAGATGAGCAGAAGGGAATGGAGATTTACTGGGCAGATGCCAACCCTTTTGTAGCAGATGTCCACAATATAGAGGTTGTACTCTATGATGAAGACTTAGGACCAGTGGAAGTAGTTGAAGATGAGGTTAAGTCCCAAGGGAAAAGCTTGACTAATGAAGAGTTCAGCACATCATAGAAGAGGGGTTCAAGCATATAGGCCAAGAATTGGACAAACCAAGCCTGATGAAGAAACAAAAAGGGCTTATGATTGAGGAAGTGACAGAAGTTAGAGATGAAGATGTAGACATGTGAAAAAGACAGGCTGGATGAGACAGCCACAACCCTTGTAATTAGGTCTACTTTTGTCAGACTTTTTAATTTCTTTCTTGCAAGTAGGTTTAAGTTTAAATCAATGCCTGTTTGTTCATGGGCATAATGTGTAATAGACAATAGCCCTCTGAGTTATAAAGAGGTGCAATTAGAACATTTGAGAGCTGCTCCCGCGAAGTTGGATGACCTTAAAGCAGATGTTCAAGATCCTTTGGAGGAATTCAATTTGGGTACTGAGGCCTGTAAAAGGCCAATCTATGTAAATGCTATTTTATCTAATGAAAGTAAAGGCAAGTTGGTTGGCTTGTTGTTTGAGTATGTGGATTGCTTTGCTTGGAGTTATAAAATGCCTGGTTTGGATAGGACATTAGTAGAACATAGGCTGCCAATAAAAAATAATTTCACTCCACATAAACAACCCCCAAGGAGAAAAACTAATGAAATAACTTTGTTAGTCAAAGAAGAAATTGAGAGGCTTTTAAAGGCAAGTTTTATTAGGACAGCCAGATATATGGAATGATTGTCAAATATTGTGCCTGTCATGAAGAAAAATGGAAAATTGAGAGTCTGCATAGATTTTAGGAATTTAAATCTAGCAACCGCAAAAAGATGAGTATCCTATGCCAGTGGCTGATTTGCTAGTTGATTCAGCAGCCAAAAGCATGGTCTTATCATTCATGGATGGGCATGCTAGATATAACCAAATTTTCATCAATCCAGATGACATTCATAAAACTGCATTCAGGTGTCCTGGGGCTATAGGTACATTTGAATGGGTGGTCATGCCTTTCGGTTTGAAAAATGTTGGAGCCACCTATCAAAGGATAATGAATCTTATATTTCATGACTTGATAAGAAAGTTTTTAGAAGTATATATTGATGATGTGGCTGTCAAATCTGACACATTTGAAGAGCATTTGAACCATTTAAAGCAGACATTTCAAAAGACGAGAAGCCACAAGTTAAAAATGAACCCTCTAAAGTGTGCTTTTGGGGTAACTACTGGGAAGTTTTTAGGCTTTTTAGTGCATCACAAAGGAATAGAGGTAGATGCTAACAAAGCCCCAGGCTATATTGGCAGCTAAACCCCCAAGCAATAAGAAAGAATTGCAAAAGATTCATAGCCAATTTAGCCAGGAAGACTTTGGTGTTTTCTTCTTTGGTAAAGATAAAGTTAGATGGTGAGTTTAAATGGGAGGAATGTCATCAAAAGGCTTTTGATCTGATCAAGAAATATTTGACCAATCCTCCAGTACTTATGCCACCTGTTTATGGAAAGCCTTTGAAGCTTTACATTTCAACATGTGACTTGTCGATTGGATGTCTATTGGCCCAGGAAAATGATATGGGTCATGAGCAAGCTATTTATTACTTGAGAAGAAGGTTGAATGATGCTGAAACTAGGTACACTTCTGTCGAAAAGTTATGTTTGGCTTTATATTTTGCTCCCATAAAACTTAGACATTACATGCTCCCATCAAAGCCTCATACTCAGCTTGATTACAAGACTGCACATGTTGCTCATCCAACTGATAAGCAAACTGAAACATCAATTGACTAGGAGCAATCAAGACAATGCCAGCTCCAACTCCCTCATCTGTTTTAGATCCATCAAACATTAACCTCCAAGGCTCAGTATCTATCACATGAACCTCAAACAAATCTGGTTCAACAGGCAAGCATGGATGCTTTGCCATAGAGTTCAAGATTCGAAGGCTGCAAGTTTTTGGTGTCTCTCAATTAGTCATCAAGCAAATGGTAAGGGTATTCAAATGTGTGAACAAAACATTGGAAGAGTATTTTATTGAGGCAGAGTGGTTGACAAACTTTTTCCACCATGTGTCTTTCACACACATGTATAGAATAGAGAATAAAGAAGCCAATGAGATGGCTCAAGCAGCATCAGGGTTGAGAATTCCTAAAGGAGCCCAAGAAAGGATCATAAGAATCCGAAAGAGAAACTTTCTAACTTTTAAGGACAAGCATAGAGATTTCTTACCAATAATTACACTTGGAAGTGTCTGAAAGTGATTGGAGGTATTCTTTGATTAAATACTTGACCAACCCTAGTGATGTTTGTAATAGGCAAGTAAAATACCAAGCTTTAAATTATGTCATAATGGGGGATGATTTGTTTAGAAAAGCACATGATGGGTTGACCTTATTATGCATAGGCCAAGAAGATCAAATGAAAGCAATGGCAGAAGCACATGCGGGCATATGTGGAGCCCATCAACCTGGGCATAAGATGAGATGGCTGATTAGCAGATATGGATACTTTTGCCATCCATAAGAAAAGATTGTAACATGTATGCAAAAGAGTGTCAAAGTTGCCAAAAACATGGTAGGGTCCAAAGGGTCCCAACCATAAGCTTTAATTCAATAGTAAAGCATTGGCCTTTCAAAGGTTGGGTAATGGATTTGATAGGACAAATATTCCCACCTTCATCAAAGGCTCATTCATATTTGTTGGTAGTAACAAATTATTTTACCAAATAGGTAGAAGCTATCCCATTGACAGTTGCCACAGAGTCTCAGGCAAGGTTTTGAAAAACGGTTGCGGTTGTCCTAATGGTTGCGGTGACTCAGTAGTCGTTGCGGAGTGTAAAGACCGTAGCGTAACAGTTGCAGCAACCGGAACCGTGATTTTTATTTTTATTTTTCATACAATTTAAAGAAAACTTACCGATACGCATATGTTTTTTCTTTTTCAAAATCACATTTATTAGGGTTTAAAATAAATTTTGATCATTTTTTGTTAATTTGTAAGTATAATCCAATATATTTTATATTTTCAAATCACTATAAAAGGAACTTTTTACATTTTATTTCAATAGTTAATGATTTTAAGAATAATTGATTTTAAATGTCTACAAATTTTTTTTTTACCAATAATTGAACTAACTGGATAAAAAATATACACAATTATTAAATGAAATAATTATAAAATAAAAATTGTGCCATAAATTTTAAAAAAAATTATAAATAAAAAATTTCATATAAGATTTTTTTTTTGAACTTGAATCACTTGAGTATTTTTTCTTTTTTTATACGTTTTTTGTTTTTTTTTTAGGGAAAGGAAACTATTCAGAATATTGTAAAAGGGTGTAATGGTATCTAACGGACCGTTACGTAATACCGAAATGGCCGTTACACATGTGAATTTCCATCATACCGCTATAGCGGCCGTAACGGGTGGCGGTAACCACCACAACCGTTACGTAACGGCATTACGTAATGGTTGCGGACGCTTTTTAAAACCCTCAGGTTATTGAGTTCCTTAAAAGAATGTGATCCATAGATTTGGTTTCCCTCAAACCATTACTGCCGATCAAGGGACCATGTTCAATAGGGATGAAATAAAAGAGTTTGCCACAGAGTATGGCATTTAGAAAACTCTTCCCCTTATTATGCTTAAGCAAATGGGCAAGTTGAGGCAACAAACAAAATTGTAAAGAATACTTTGGAGAGAATGATTGAGAACAATCCTAGAGATTGGCACAATCTTTTGTCTGAGGCATTATGGGCTTATAGGAATTCTAGGAGAAATAGTATAGGAACAACCCCATGTGAGTTGGTGTATGGGTATGATGCTGTTCTTCCATTAGAAGTAACTATAAGATCCAATCGATTGGCTCAACAGTTAAACATCCCAATGGATGAATATACTGAAGCCATGAATGGATGAATATAATGAAGCCATGACAATTGAGTCACAAGATTTGGAAGAGAAAAGAATTTCTGCTTTCAATCACTTAATTGCACAAAAGAAGAAGGTAGAAAGGAGTTATAACAAGAAAGTAAAGCATAAAATGTTCCCTGAGGGAGAATTAGTCTGGAAAACTATTTTGCCTCTTGGAACAAAAAGCTCAAAATATGGAAAATGGTCTCCTAACTGGGAAGGACCTTTCAAGATATTCAAGGTCTTAAAAGGAGGGGCATATCACCTGGCATCTTTGGAAGGGGAGCCACATAAAAGAATAATCAATGGAAAATATTTAAAGAAATATTATCCTACCATGTGGGAAAGCATGAGATAAAATAACCCAACATATTCATTCATATAAATCAAGTGTGTACAGCTAGTGTTGCAAAGCAAAAGGACCTTTCGGTCTTTTTGAAAATACAAGATAAAATTGTTCCAGGCTTGTAGCACACTTCTATGCTTTGCTTTGCTTTGTTGGAGATTGGCCTGGGCAGATTTGATGCTGGTAGGACCATTTTCTGCTTGAGTTAATAAATCTTGCATATTGGCTTTGATTTTGGACTGTTCTTGTTTGAGGAGGGCTCTTTCAGCTGTGACTTGTGCTAATTGAGCCTCCAAATGAGCTTCTTTTGCTGAGAGTAGGTCGTCTTGAGTAATGGTGTCTTGGAAGGCTTGAGAAGCACCAGTCAGGGAAGCAGCCACTGATTTCAGTTGATCAATTTGAGCTATGTTGGCTTCAGTTTCAGCATGATGCTGGTTGATGGCTGCTATGTGTTGAGGAAGGGCAGTCAAGAAATCTTGAAAGACTTTGTATTTGATCTGAGCCAAAAAGCTTTGGCATTAAAGTTTGAGTAGCCTCAAAACAACTGAGAAGTTCTGCAAATCTTGTGAGAGCCAGATCATCAAACGAGAGTTCTAGGAGCTGGAAGAACTGATTGACCATGTGCTGTTCTTCTTGAGAAAGTTGTTTGAGCTTTTCCTCAAGGCTCAGATTGGTGAGGGATTGTTGAAGATTGGAGGCTTCCATCAGTAAAGTCTCAAAGGTGGTCTCAAAAGGAGGAGGGGATGAAGTTGTGACTGGAGTTGATTCAACCTGAATAGACAGGCCAAGGTTAATAAGTTGAAGAGAATAGTTATTTGCTGTTGCAAGTCAAGAAAAGTCACCTCCATAAGAAGGAGCCCTGTTTGGGAAGAAGTTGTTGATTCAGCTCCTTGAGGAGGACTATGAGGTGGAGTTGTTTGCACACCCATTTCAGCAGTGGAAGGAGTATGGCATGTACCTCCAACCTGTCAAAATTCAAAGTTTAGCCATATGAAGATCTAATCACAGATGTAACTTGTTTTGAGAAGATTTACCTCCTAGTGAGGATTAGCAAAAGGAGTCACTGACTACCAAGCCAGTAACATCAGTGGCAATGGTGGATGGTAATGTTGTAGTTTCTAAAGAAGGAAATGTTGTTTGTCTCAACAGTAGCAGAAGGAAGAATTATAGGCCTAGGTGGTGGTAAGGAAGATGCCAAGAGTGGGTCAACAGAAGGAACCATGTCATTTTGCAAGGCATCATTTGGGGAAGGTATAGGCATAGACTGTGAAGGGCCAGAAGTGGAAGCATGGCTTTGTGTTTGGGTTTGGTTCATCCCAGGAGAAGTCATATGGATAGGTTGTTGATTCTCTGGAGAATTGGTTTCCAAATCAACAGAGGTTTCTCCAAGTTGATCTTCTCTGGTTGGAGGTGCATTGTCTTCCATATCACTCTCTGACTCACCCATAATGTCATCTATTCTTGGGAAGTCAAAGATTTCATTTGAGCCTGGGACAGCACCTCTGACAGGGAAAGCAAGGAGATCCCCAAGAGCTATGTCAGGAGGGATCCCAGCCTCAGCAAATAGAAGAGGAGATGGTAGTTTCTCCTTAGCAAGCTGGGGAGATGATTTGGCCTGGACTTCTTGGTCATCTGAACTGGTGGAAGGGTAGATGAGCCTTTTCCTTTTTATTTGTCAAGGCAGGGAGATGATAGTTAAAATTTAACAGTTTAATGTCTAGTCAAGAAAATTTGGAAAATGTCAGGAAGAGTTGAGGTAAGAAACCTGGTATTGTACTTCAAAAGTCCTCACTGGACTCTGAATAGTAGGTTTTTGAGCTGAGAAGCCAAAGATTTGGCCAATAGGCATGTCCCAATCTGAAGAAGATGAAGAGGCGGGATATGGGTAAATGTTGCAGAAGTAGAAGCTGAAGTGATCAAATAATTCTTGATTGGTGGCAAGGATGAGTTCAACATCTTCCTTTACTTTAAATTGATTTCTTAATTCCACATATTTAGGAGTAGTGGGATGAAAGTAAGGGCAAGGTAAGACTTGAATTAACCCAAATTGCCTATCCCATTGACATGGGTTATAGCTTTCAAAACTGCAATTTGATAGTCTATTGTTGGCAACTGAACCCCCAACTTAAACATACCTAGAAGTGAGAACTTGAGGCCAAAAGGATTTTTGTTTGTTTTTCCATGTATCATCCAAAGTTTGAGGGTCAGCATGAATGTATGTGAGAGTGGAGGATCTGAAGTAGAAATCATGAAAAGGTATAAATAAAGCTGTCTCTCTGTCGACAGGGAGTCCATGGAAAAGAGAAAAGGCTTTAGTGAAGGACATGTCAGTTGAGGGTCAAAAAGAGAGGAAATGTTCAGCATAGAGATCTCAACAGTTCTACCAAAATTTCTACCAAATGTCTCACATAGGTGTGGGACCCACACCATGTGGATCCTACACTCATGTGAAACATTTGGTAAAAATTTTAGTAGAACTTTTGGGACCTCTAGCATTACTCATTTAGCATAACACCCACAAGGAGAAGAGTATGGCGTGTGTTTGGAAGGCCGGACTTCAAGAAAGTATGCATAAAGCCAGGCCTGAAAGAGCCGGAAAGGACCACCACAGTTGACATCTATTTCTTTGGTGGCTAAGGTAAAGAGGCCTCTATATAATGTGGCCACCAAAAATGGAGCAAAAGCTAGTTCAGTGCCTTCTTGAATACAAATAGCAAGGGGCAAGTATTCCCTAGTAACCTTAAAACCAGGGATACAGAAAAAGAACTGATTCAACCACAAAAGGTAAAAGGCTATCCTTTCTTCATCAGTGGGTTCCAAACCAAATTTTTGGAATTTCTTCATAAAACTCCCATAGCCAATATTGGTAACAATATTGAAGTCAACTTTTTGAGGAGTCAAAAGGGCACTAATTTGCTGGCCACCCACAGGGAGGCCAGTCAGATGTACAACATCTAAAATAGTAGGGGAGAGCATACCACATTTCAGCAGTAAGGAATTGCAGGAAGTAGACCAAAAGCAGGTGGCAGAACTGATTGTCCATTTGTCCATATCAAAGGCAAAGGTTAATAAACGTATAGCATCATAGATACCAAGGGCTCACCAGAGGTCCAAGTCGTATTTCATGATTCTATTAACCCAAAGCTTCTAGTCTGCATTAGGTTTTATCCATGATCGCAGAGGGTTGCAGGTAGTTTCCCATTGGTGCCAGGTTAGCTTGACCCTATCGAGCAACAGAGTTTCTGTCTGAGCAATGGGGAAATAGGGGGCCACCTCATCAGGAATAGTATTATGGATAAAGGTTGGTCCCAATTCCCCTTTAGTAGAGGAGTCCCCAAGATTTATGCAGCTATCAAATTTGTGAGCATGAATCTTCTCCCTAATCTCAGGGGGAAAACAAAGTATTGTTTGAGGTACTAGAGTCTCTAATTGTTTGGCTTTCGATTTCTTGGGTGCCATTGTTAGGGTTTGCTTTGTAGAAATTGAAAGGATGCAAGAAATGAAAAGGCAGGAGTAGAGCTTAGATTCAAATTCTCAAGTTTATATTATGTGGGTATCTCCGCATTGGACTACACTAAGTTTTCTGGCTAAGGCCCAATTATTTTGATAGTTGGATCATCTTAATATTGAGTCCATCTTTTAAAATAAAATAAAAAGTATTCATTCAAGACAAAACTAGTTTATCTTGAATGAGGGGGCATTCTTGACACCAAAAAATTAAAAATTCTCTATCGACAAAGGCTCGAACACATTCAGAACAATGTTTTGGAACCCAGACCGAACCGGCTGGTCGGACCAGTTGGACCAAGAACTGGGCCTTGTTCCGGTCCAATCAACGCCCTAAAACCGGAGTGAGAGCAGAACTAGCCTAGAAATGGAAAACCGGAATACCCGGCGGTCGAACCGGCAAAACCGGTGACCTAGACCGGGTTTAGAGGGTCATACCGGTTTTTTTTTTTTTTTTCCTTTTGTTTCTAACCTTTTTTTTTATTCACTTCTTTCTTTCTTTTCTTTTTTTCTTTCTTTCTTATATATCTATATATATTTTGACTAAAAATTCTTACTTCAAGAGTCTCCTCTCATAAGGAAGAGTCTTATTGAAAATTTGAGAAGATCATAAAAGTCTACTCCTATCTATAGGAAAAAAATTTTCAAAAAGAACCTGCAAAATTCTATGCGAAATTCAATCAAATTATTTGAAACATATTGATTAGAGGGAGAGTTGAAAATTTCATTTCCCTCCAAAATTAAATCTAGCATTCAATCAATTTGTTTGGAAGGAATGTTTAAAAAATTTAATTTCTTTAAAATGAGTGACTTTTTTTTTTATCAATTATGACTTTATTAAATATTATTAATAAATACTATACAATAATTTTTATTTTTATTTGAGTATTTATATATATTTTTATTTATTTATAATTTATAGTTATATTTTTTAATTATATAATATTAATTATGACGTTACGGTTCGACCGTTTTGACCCGACGGTTGAACTGGTGACTCGTCCACCCGGTCCCTTTTTCATTTCGCTCACCGGTCCGATTTTCAAAACATGGGTGCAGAAGAAGGCCAAGAATAAAGTAAAGTTAGTGGCCTAAGAGAGAGGAATGAGGAGGCAACACATTATACATGGCAGTAGCAGAAAAAAAGGAAGTTCAGAGACAGTTGCAGCAATTGCAGTTCATGGGCAGTTATAGGAACATGACAAATAGGCACGTGACAACACAACATGGCCATTGAAAGTCATATAAAAGGTGGAAGTTCAAAGAGAAAAAGGGGGCTTCAACAAAATTCACAACCCATGTGGAATTAGGAGTAACATAACTTAATTAGGAGTAGCTCTTGCACTTAGAAATAGTTTGCTTGTAATTTAGTTTGTAGTTTGTTTATAATTCAGTCTTTGTAGCCAAGTTTTCTTGTGTAGATTGTTGTGCATTTTGAACTTGTAATTTAATCCTTATAATTAAGTGGCAAGTTTAATTGTTCTTCAATCAAATTTCAATTTATTTGCATTTGTTTTTCGCATTACAATCTCCAAAGAAGTCCTTGAAACTATCAAGGCATAGAACACCAACCACAATTGTCTGATCTGTTGTTTTGTGAAAATTCGGTTTCTCTGTCGAATCTCCTCTATCGATTTGACCCAAACTAGATTTTTGCTAACGCATACCTACAGAAAATTGCATGCACTAGTTCTCTTAAAGCTAATAGATAAATATAAGAGTAAATTACACTAACCTCCTTTGATGTTTGTCGCCACTAAATTAGTACTCTTGAGGTTTTGGAAATTACATGCCTCTCATTTTGAGTTGCATTACAATTTCCCCCCTCTGTTAGTGCAACATTTGTCAATGTCAACACTTAATATTTTCAAAATACAAATTGACCTTAATGAAACCCAACACTTGTCGGCCATTTCTCCTCCACACATCTCTCACAAAATTTCATCAAACACTTGATAGGCACATTCAAATAATTCATGTGTGAAGTGTTGGGGGAAGTGTCCGACAAGTATCGTGTCATGTTGAAGTCAGACAAGACACATTACCTTCTTAGAAGTGTCTATGCTACTTAGTTTAAGAGATTGCTTAAAATTAAACTCACAAATAATTCCTAGGCATGCTAAAGTATTTTTAAAAAATCTAACTGTAACAAGACTTTTAATATAAATACATGAAGATCACCAAAGAACAGAAAAAACATATATCACCTGAATTAGAGGTGTTTTCCTACTAGTTAATTTCTTTGGTAATTCACCCTTTAGTATCGACCAAAATGTACACAGCTCTTCACGGACCTGAATCAGTCACAAGAAGTGAAGTGAACATTAAAACAGAAACTGTGTTTCTGATAAGTTTTACATGCTATAACAAGAAAAATCTATCATAATATATTCATTTTGCTTAGGTAAAACAAAAAGTAGTGACCAAAAAGATTAGTTATAAACAATAACATTAAAAGGGATTAATCCAGCAGTAAAAAGTTATCCTACCGATTGTATTACACGCCATGTGGACTGAAATGGATAAGCCTCGGACAATCCAATAATAGGCTTGTCCTCTAGCAATACTTCTACACATGCTAGAACTGAATTTGCTAGAGAATCAAGATTGTATCCTCCTTCTAATGCCATAACAATCTTACCCTGAGCAAACTCCATCAGCTACACATGGCATTAAAAAAAGCAAACAAGAAAATTATGGAATGGAATTTACAAGAAATGCAAGTAAATCAAAATTATAGAACTTAAATTACAACTAGATAGGGTTGAAAGACCAAATAAATGTAAAACAAACATAGCATTTACTCATGCTACCATTTCTAATCATCAATATTGTAAGAAAACTTCATGAAATCCCGACATGATGAGTCATTGTCTGTTTGGCAATGACTTATTTAGCTGACAAAAAGAGAAAAAACAACTTTCTCACTCGACATTTCCACTAACAAAATAATAACTTTTGTAACATTTGCCAAACACTTCAACTTTTTAAACTACTTTTTCCTTGAAAACAAAGTAGGAAAAAAAAAATACTAAAAAAGCAATTCCCAAACCCCAAGTAACTGAAAACCAAAAACAAGGTAGTCACAATTGTTTACTCATTACCTTTTTCAATAGAATAGCATACCCACATGGTGTAACACAACAGCCCCCAAGAGGATCACCAATGGCTGTTCCCAGGTAGAGCATCATCAAAAGTCAGAATGTTAAATAGGACTAGATAAAGAATGCAACTATAAGAAGCTTCTGTTATATATTTGCAGATCCATTAGTTCCCATGCTAAAAAAGCAAAAAAAGAGTGTAAATACTGAAAAATCAAAAAAGACTGTTAAAATGTGTATCTATTCTAATCTCCAATAGACTACCAAGTAATTAGTTGGCATCAAGCATTTGTTGTTTCAACTAGATTGACTAGACATAGAAGCTAATACTAAAGTAGAAAATCTAATATAAAGTAGTTTCTATTTAAGTTTTTTCAATATTTTTGTCACACATTGAATTGCTTAAGAAATTATTAGCAACTAGCTATGGTCCTTTATTGAGCAAAATGACAAAAACAAGATTTATTTAGCCGACCCCATATAGTTGGGACAAGGTTTTGTTGAGTTGAGATAAGTAATAGTAACTTGTAGTTTTCATAAACACTTGCATTTGATGCACTACAATCTGCAAAAATATTTCAATCAAGTTAAGTATCTAAGGAACATTCTATCAAAGGGTTGTGAGAAAAATATACAAATAAGGAAAATAAAAATGATTACATGATCTCAAATAGATTTGGTTGCAATTACTAGACCAACCTGCATCAAATCCAGCTGAGATTATAATTATATCAGGTCTAAATTCCTTGGCAATGGGGATTAATACATGGTCCCAAACTGCTAAATAGTCAGCATCTCCACACCGACCATTCTCCCAGGGGACATTGATATTGTATCCTGCACCTGGTCCTTCACCAACCATAATATGAGAACCATCATCACTAGCTGGATAAAAACTCCCAAACTCGTGCCTGGATAAGAGAAACAATTCCATCAAATCACCATGGCATATAACCTTATTTCATAAGATGATTAGATAGGACTCAAGCTCATCAAGTTCAGCTATGAACTAGAGCCAATTAAATCAACAAAACCACTTGTGGAAACCTTAGCAAAAACAAAACGGGCTACAGTAACATCAGGAAAATCATCAAACACTTTCACCCAATTTTTATTTTTTTAATCAGTACAACAAAATTATTCAATGAGCTTAATCATCTTCTGGGAACAAAAGATGACAACAACAATTAAAATGAACAAACAAGGAAAAAATTCTTGAGGTACCTGTGTACTGAGAAAAACAATACGCGAGGATCCTTCCAAAACATTTTCTGAGTACCATTTCCATGATGAACATCCCAATCAACTATCAAGATTTTGTTAATACCCAACTCTTGCTACAACATGAAAAGCAATAATAATTTCAGGTTTATAATATTCACAAATGTGTTAAACTAATGTTACATCATGTGTACAGTTCAAATTTGAATGAACTTTGAATTAAATAATAACAAAAACCAGCTCACTCTTTCGTTCAAGAGGAAACTTGTTGCAACAGCAACATTGTTGTATAGACAAAATCCCATTGGTTCATCTTCTTCTGCATGATGTCCTGGTGGCCTGACAATAGCAAAAGCTGAATCCAACTCTCCTTTTGCAACTTTTTCAGTGACCTACTAGAGCAAACATCTATAATTAGGATGTCGAACTTTAAAAAACAAAAAATAGTGAATAAGGCTTTGTAACCTTTGTTGAGTTTGACAGTGGATGTCATTTTTATCCATTAAGGAATGAGATCAAAAAACCAAATTATGGATCTATCTAATTGGTTGTTTCATTACAAATTTAACCTTTCCAGGAAAATCTTGTAAAAAAAAGTATGTAAACTATAGTTGTGTGATAAATAATAGTACCAATCCAAAAAATAAAATCCGGGAAAAACTTGGAGCATAGAAACGTATAAAGTCTTCAAAAAGGATATTTTTGTTGTTAACATGTTTCAGCTTGCATTCAAGATTGTTATTCAGGAAAACTAGTTGTCTAAGTTACTTTCTCATGAACAGACGTAAACTAAAATAGACAGATATGGTAAAAATATAATATCAAAATCATGCATCCACATTGCTCAAACCCTCTGTCAGAACCTAATACAACATGAATACACAAAGCAACCCAAAAAGTAATACCTCTAAGACGGAGCCAGCAGCAAGATGCGCAGCTTCAGAGGAGCCTTCATTGAAATATATAGAATTAAATTTTGCAGCAATTCTATGTCTTCGTGAATCCAATTTTTTGGAGCTTATGGTCTTGATCAAATCAATGTGGTTTTTTGTGTGAACTGCAGCTATATATTTATCTTCTGCTTCTTTGGCGCTCAAAACCACGCATCTGAAAGAAAACCACCCAAAAATAAAATAAAATAAAATAACTTCCTTCAATAATAGCATTCAGATTAAGTCCAAAAAACATTTTTTTGGAGCCGCAAATCTATAAATATGTATGACAACCAATTGAACCAAAGTAAAATAAATAAATAAAGTAAAACATGGGTTTGAGAAACATTTACAAAAGCAAAAAGAAAATAAAACCCAAAATAGAAAAGCATTTTAGAGTGCTCTAAAACACAAACAATTGCCAACACATTCCATTTGGTAAAGAAAAATAATAAAAAATAAAACAACTTTGTGAGCATTTGGACTAGGTGTGTGTTTCCTTGTCTTCAAAGGAGTGTTTATACCCCTCATTGTGCAGACTTTAGAGCTTCATTATTCTATCATTTTTTTAAAAATAAAATAATTTACCTATAAAAATAAAGCAGTGGATGAGAATTAAACAGAACGTTCAAGACACATTCAATTCCTAATCAAACATCCAAACAAATTAAACCCTACTAGGGTTTTCATAGCATCAAGCAATCTCAACAACCAAAGAAACTTAGATCCACTCAAAACACACATTCTAACATGGATATACCAAAAAACAAAAGCTGAATCGTTGCATAAACACAAATGGGTATATGAATATGTATATGTATGAAAAAAAGAAAACCTTTGGGGGATTCCGGAGGATTGGAGCTTGTTCCAGATAGAAAGGATGCGATTGGGATTCTCCGGGTGGTAATCGCCGTCGGGAGTGAAATGTTTGCACATCCGATCGTCGTAGATCAGTCCTACGCGGCGGCGCCGCCGTGTTTCGCTGCAGGAGTTCAAATCCATCTTTGAATCCTCCTCTGGTTGTTCTCACTCCTCAACAGTCTTCGAACAAGTTTGAAATAAAGGCCAAGCAGAATAAGAAGAAGAGTCACTGATGAATCATCGTACAGGGTTGTTTGGGGGTGTGTGGTAAGCTATTTTAATTTTTGATTATTTTAATATGTAATTATGTTTGGAAAGAGAGGTAAAAAAATTAATTAAATGTTGTATTTGAAAAAGAGTTGTGATTCGAAACTCGAAATTGGGAGTTCTGAATGTCTCGAATTCTTTTTTTTTTTTTTTTTACAGCGGAAGAAGCAAGAAGAAGACGAAAAAGAGAAGGAGGGGGAGGGGGAGGGGGAAGAAGGACTGGAGGGGGCCTCAAAAATAGGTTGGAGGCGGAGGCGGGGGGCGCGGCGATGGAGACACCTCTGCGACGATTGCGCAGAGGCGACGGTGGGCGGAGGACGGCGGACGGAAGCGACGCGACGAGCTCGACTGGGCCGACGACCGGCAGGCGGACGAGCTCAGCTGGGCGACGAGCTCTTTCTCTCCCTCTTCCCTCTCCCTCTCTTTCTCTCCCTTTTTCTCTCCCTCTTCCTCTGCTCTGCGTCGAAAATGGCGGAAAAAAAGAAAAAAAAAATGCCTAATGCCCAAAACGACGTCGTTTTGGGCATTAGGGGCATTCGGGGCGGAAAATTTCAAGGCATAAATCATTTTTCTCTGAAAAAATAATTAATAATTATAAATTAAATATGATGTTTTATTTTATTAATTATGTTAATATATTTTATTTTTTAATGTTATTTTAATTAAAAAATAAAAAATCACTAATGTTATTTTAATTAAAAAATAAAAAATCACTTTTCAATTTTTATTTTTTGTTTTTTTATGACGATTCATTGGGCCCTGCATGTCCTCTCGGATAATCCTATGAACGTTTGTTCAATCTTGAAATTTGAAAATTCACACTCCTACTTTATTTTTTGGTTATATTTTCTCAAATTTTTTTTATTATAAATTGATGTAATTTTACCATGAATTTTGTAATGGGTAATGTCATTACAGATTGACATAATGAAAAAAATATCCACTCTTAGTACACACCCTAATAGAGTTTTCCTTTTTTAAAAGAGAAATGTTCGGAACACAAATATTTTATCAATATTTCTACCAAATGTCTCATAAGAGTGTGAGACTCACATGTAGATCTCACATACATGTGAGACATTTAGTAAAAATATTAGTAAAACATTTGGGGTCCCTAACATTACTCTTTTTAAAAAGGTTTGGCTTCCTATCATCTCAATTTGAAAGGGCATCTAAGTTTGATAGACTTATTTTTAAATCAATTTTGGAATTGCAAATTGTGTACTTTTTCAAACTCGTTTAGTAGAATATTCATGTAAAAAATTAAAATGATTAGACATTGATAGTTATATATTCGAATTATATTTGTTTTACAAAAAATGATCAATAAATATAATTTCAAAAATAGTCATTAATTTTTATAATATAAATTTGATTCAAATATATAACTAACGATATCCGATCATCTTATTTTTTACATGAATATTTTACTCAACAAATCTTAAAAATGAAATGATTTTGATTATTGAAATCGGTCTCAAAATGGGCTACCATATCCAAACTTAAGATGGTCAACTTGCAAGAAACAAAATCCTTTTTAAAATTTAAGAAAACTCTTAGGATAAATTATAATAAATTCCCTTAAACTAGAGAGAAATTATTCAATGCTCCTGTAGCAAGTCTAGGTGTGCTCTAAATGAGTAGCTATTGATCAAAACACAACAGTTAACCATCTCAAACAATTTATCTTATCACACTTAACATCTTTAGTTAACCATCTCAAACTATTATCCTATTACCCTAAAAATTCAATAAATATGTCATGTGTTTTACATATTCTCTAATTTTGTATAAATTCCTAACATAAGGGGTTAACTATAACAAGGTAATACTTTGAGGTAGTTAACTATTGAGTTTTGAAATTCAAGAAGTAAAATACAAATGAGCCATAGTTTAAAGGTGTAACGCCCTGAAATAATCCCAACATACATAAGGTGTATAAGACCACATTCATTAAATAAACATAACCATTCTCCAACCTTTACATCATAAATCTCCAAGGTTTAAACAAAGGTTCCACATACAAGTTATACATTCAATGATCTCAAAATACATGAATCTATAGCATGTAGAACGTTAAGTTTCAAATAAACAAGATGCCCTCACGGGTTACAACTTTTAGGGCTTAAGCCCAGTTACACAAATGTGGCCACTCGAGCCCATACAAAAATAGCCCTTGGCTAACAATTTAATCACAACAAAATAGAGCTATATACTCTTCACAATTTATCCACGCCCTCAATTCGGCAGGATCACCATATCTTTATCTGCACCAAATCCCATATGGATGAGCACAAAGCCCAGTAGAAAAATTCCTAACAAAGTATATACATTTATGTAAGATATCCAGTATTAAATGCATGTGCGATGTGATGCGATGCCTTTTCAAAATAATCTCATGTCATGCCTTTCTTGAAAATCACTATGCTTTTCATTAACATTTCGCAATCTCATCAATTTCCAAACTTCAAATTTTAAATCATAAGGGGCGGTAAATACGACACAGGTAATCCCTAGGTTGGTATCTGCAAGTAGGCTCAACAAGCACTACCAATAACCCCACTTTACCAGTTGCTAACCGAAAGGGAAGTGGTACCTCCTCCGCGCGTGTTTTCAGTCTTTCACTCCGGACACTCAGGCCAACTTATCAATTTCATCTACACCTCCTAACCGGATTTACCAACGTATTTACCCCTTAAACATTTTCATAGTTCTCATTACAACATAATCTTTCTCAAAGTGAACATTTTCCAATTCATTTCAAGATGTGCAATAATGATGATGAATCGAATGAGAACACGATGCAATACATAATATCTCATAATATTCTTTCATTTTAAACATCTCTACAACAATATCAAATTACTACGTTATTCATTTCTTCCCCTCAATATTAATTCACAAATGGTCATGCCATCAATTTATAGCAATAACAATTCTCTCATCATGTCCAATTCACAACAAGTTATCCCCTTCCAGACCACATGCGATGCCTTTCAAACATTAACTCCCATGTTTACAATTTTCACTATCCAAGGTACATAACCATTTGTTATTTCGCAACAATACACTTTCAAATGTCTAACAATAATGTTAAAAATAGCATCTCATTTCTCATACACCAAGTAAATTGTCATTTTTGCTAAACATATGATGAAAGTTCACTCTCTTAATACAAAACAACAAGATACCCATAAGCATGCTCACATTTATCAAAAATCTCCAAAATTTCTAGGGTTTTATGTCAAAAACCAAAACAAACATCTCCCCATCTTTTGAAAGGGTTTTCTTTCAAGACATCACCTCTACTATTAGATGAGTTAAAATCCTCAAGAAGAAAGTTTAGGAAGAGAGAGAGAGATCAAACTCACTTTCAAAACCCTAGCATTTATGAGACAAGACCAAGCTTTCATTATCATTAATGAGACCTTTAAATCAACCTAATCTAACATAAATATATATATATAACTTAGGAAAATTTCCCTACCTCAAGATTTGATGAAGAAGTAGAGATGAACCCTAGTTTTTGATGGAAGATCCTTCAACTTTCACTACACCAAGAAAAGCCCAAGCTTGATCTTAAAGATTAGATGAAGAAGATGGATCTTGACCCAAGGATCTTCAAGAAATCAAGGGGTTTGATGCTTGAGGAGGTTTTCTAGAGAGAAGGGAGAGAAAAATAGAGTTTAGAGTGAGATAGAAAAGCCTGAAATGTTATTTAAGTTCGGCCAAAAAGAGGAAGAAAAATAGAGTTTCGGACTACCCAATTGGCCGCACGTGCGACGCCCTTCCCCGTACGTGCGGTGTGCCTCTCCCACACGTGCGGCCTACACTCCCGCATGTGCAGTGCCCCCCTTCCGCACCTCACTCCGCACGAGCTTTGTAGACAGTGTACAAACCCCTGCTGCTCAACCTTCACCGCACGTGCGACCCTACTTCCCGCACATGCGGCCCTACTTTCCACACGTGCGGCCCCACCCAGCACGTGTGGCCTAGGGCCCCGCACGTGCGACCCTGGCCCAGCAGCCCAGAAATTTTCCGCTTCGTTTTCAGGCACTCCGGACCTGGCCCCGCACTCCTCAGAAGAAGGAAACTTCAACATCGAATAAAAACGTGAATAGAAATTTCGTTGGGACAAACCCTCTGGACAACACAAATCCCAAATACTCAACAAGGCTCCAAACTAACCCAACACTCTATTAGGGTAAATCCAAGGTTAAACAAGGGAAAATGAAACTAGTGACACACCCGGTCATCACAAAAGGTGTTTACTATAATTTATCAAATTTTTTAAAACTTGAGAAAACTTTAAGATTTTGTAAGCTTGTCACGAATTTTGTTTTGATAATACGAATCTTTTATTTTATAAAGTTCTCACTGTATATTATTCATTGAAAAAAAAAAGATTAATTGAATAATCGTAAAGTTTTCATTTTATCTAATTTATTTTCAAAAAAATTAATGACAAATATATTTTTGAAAATAAATTATTTATTTTTTTTAGAGACCAATATGATAAAATGAAAAATATTACAATTATCGAATGGACCTTAAATTTTTCATGAATGATATATATGGGGGTCCTACAAAATAAACTTTTGGATCATCGAAACAAGATCCATAATAAGTCTCACGGCCCCTCAAATTCATATTTAAATTTTCAAAAAAACTCAATTCTTATTTTTTTTGATAAATTGTAAGAAACTTTATTTGATGGTTGGAATTTGTGGGTGTTGATTTTTGACCTCACAACCAAACAAATCTCCCGATTGAGATCTAGGGAACTTAGTTGGAGAGTACACGGAAGAATAAATTAAGCCAACACCTGAGCACCAGAGAGTAAGAAATACCACGGTGACTCGTCCACTCGGGGGTACTTCGATGATTAAGCCAATCAGACAATCTCACAAGATATGCCACAAGTAAAACAACTCTAAATTATAGTGTACCTTGGACCCAGTGGGTGCTCCTTTTATATAATGATCAATGTCCAACTTCCCCTAGAAGTCTTACTTCATGAGACGTTATCATTATGAGGATATCGATTATCCAAGACTCCTCCTATTTGGATTAAGATCAACCCTCTCAAGAGTCCAGCCTTACCTAAATAGAGAGTCTATCATCATCTAGAACTCTAGTCCTTCATTTGAACATCTCGGATTCAGATGTGGTTTGACCATACCTTGGCCAATCAGAATCACCTACGTAGCACATTGGTTAACCACTTAGGCCACGTGGACAACTTATAATTATGTCCCCACAATTGCCCCTAGGTTCTATTACCTCGGCAACTTGAGGTGATGAAACCTATATCGTCTAATCTTCCAATATGTTGGCTAAACAACATGCTAGAGATACTCCTCCGACCGAGATCATGACTTGTTAGCTTCATGAAACAAGGACTCAAATGTCCATTCATCAAAAACTAAGAACCAAGAATCAATAATCAAAATGATCCTTCTTGTCCTCCTCGCCGAATGTTGAGCTAAGTTCCCACAGACGACGTCAAATTATGGGTGTTGATTTTTGACCTCACAACCAAATAGATCTCCTCACCGAGATCTAGGAAACTTAGTTGAAGAGCATGCGGAAGAATAGATTAAGCCAATACTTGTGCACAAGAGAGTAAGAAATACCATGGTGGCTCATCTACCTATGGGCACTCCGACGATCAAGTCAGTCAAATAATCTCACAAGATATCGACACAAGTAAAACAGTTCTCAATTAGGTACTCTCTTTATATAATGATTAGTGCCCAACTTCCCCTAGAAGTTTTATTTCATGGGACTCTATCATTTACAAGAATATCAATTATCCAAGACTCCTCCTATTTGGAATAAGATCAACCCTCTCAAGAGTCCAACCTTACCTAAATAGATAGTCTGTCATCATTTAGAACTCTAGTTCCTCATTTAAACATTTCAAATTCATATGTGATTTGATCACACCTCGACCAATTAGAATCACCCATATGACACAGTGGCTAACCACCTAGGCCACGTGGATAACTCAAAATTATGTCCCTACATAATTGATTTTTTATAAGTTAAAAATCTTAGTGTGTTTGAAAAGTTACTAGGAAAAATATTTTTTTATGACTGCAGAAAGTTTATGTAACATTTGATTATTAATAAAAAGATTTAATGACTAACAAGTTTTTTGATTGCCAAAAAATTAGTTCTTTTAGTGGTTCCCAAATGGTCCATAATTCATTTATGATTGCTATTGGAAACGACTCGATTTTTGTCACAATTTTGTATACTATGTGGTTTTATTAGTTTCTTAATAATTCCGTCTAAATAAGAAAAGGTAGTGGCTTCTCTCCAGTCCGTGATCGGTTTGGAGGGTGCTATTGGACTTGTGGGGACTTATCACGGGTCCCGTTTCGATAATTTGAATCGTTTAATATGCAGAACTCATCGAGTATTATATGCTTGTAAAAAATCACGTTGATTGGATATTGATAGCTATGTGATCAAATCAATTTTCTGTCAACCGTTTATTTTTTCACCGTCTATTTTTTTTTATACGAAACTGATTTGATCACGTAACTATCGATATTCGATCAACGTGATTTTTTATAAGCATATAGTACTCGACGAGTTCTACACATTAAACGGTTCAAATTATTGAAACGGAACTCGTGGTGGACCCTTACGGGCCCAACAATACCCTTCAGTCCGATCACGGACTGGAAGGAAGCCCAACCCATAAGAAAATTAATCATAGGTATCTATACAAACAATGATATCTATATCCATATCTATCTATACTATAGATATGAGCATATGTAGTGGAGTATGAGAATTCTCCAAATTCTTAATAGTAAACTCTTATGGATTCTCTCTCCTGCGTGTCACCTTTCAAGTTTCCCCTACTTTTCTTAATTTTTAATCATTTGTCAATTATCTAAATCTCAAAAGCTAAAAGAATTATATATATTTAAATAAAATTATAACTATTTAGATATGAACAACAAATATTTTGATATGAACAACAAAGAGGTAGAGATAAAAATATAAAAAAATAAAATATAAATATAACTATTCAAATTTCAACCACAAAATAATATGGAGTCAAATAAAAGATTAAAAAATAACTAAATAAAAAATATTACGAGTCAATTAATTTTAAAAATAAAAGTTAACTATTTATATATGAACAATTAAAAATATTTAAATAAAAAAAATATTACGAGTCAAATAATTTTTAAAATAAAAAGATAGTTATTTATATATGAACAACAAAAAAATAGAGATAAAAATATATACAAAATACTATATTACTATTTAGATTAGAACTAAAAAATAAAAATTCAAATAAAAGATAAAAAAAATTTAAATAAAAAAGATTAAGATTGAGATATAAATTCCAAAAGCATGATAAAATTTTTAACGATCTATATTTACCTTGTGTGAATTCGTTGTAGAATTTCCATATATTTCGGCTTAATCTTTTTAAAGTTTATCTTTAAGTTGAATTTAATATTTTATCTTTTAAAATTATTAATTAATTATCCATATAAATTTTAAAATAAAATTCCATAAATAAAAATTCAAATAAAAGATAAAAAAATATTAAGATTGAGATATAAATCTCAAAAATATGATAATTTTTTTAACTATTTATATTTACCTTCTATGAGTTTGTTATAGAATTCCCATATATTTCAGCTTATCTTTTTAAATTTTATCTTTAAGTTGAATTTATTATTTTACCTTTGAAAATCATCAATTAATTATCCCTATAAAAGATTAATATTTAAATAAAAAAGATTACGAGTCAGATAATTTTTAAAATAAAAAGATAAATATTTATATATGAATAAAAAAAATAGAGATGATAAATATAGAAAAATAAAAATATAACTATTTAGATTTGAACTGCAAAATGAAAATTCAAATAAAAAATAACAAAATATTTAAATAAAAAAGATTAAGATAGCGATATAAATATCCCAAAAAGATGATAATTTTTTTTAATGATCTATATTTATCTTTTGTTAGTTTGTTTAATCTTTTTAAAGTTTATTTTCAAGTTGAATTTGATATTTTATCTTTCAAAATCATCAATTAATTATCTTTATAAATTTTAAATATGATATAATTTCATTTATATTTTTTTGTCTAAGTATAATATTTTCACTATAAAAATAAGTTCAAAAGGAACCATGAAGAGAAGATTGGGAGAAAAATAATTAGCATTGAGTCATTTCAAATCCTTTTTCGGTATTTAAAAATCTTAAATATTTGCTTTACATTTGAAATATGTATTTGCATGAGTTTTTTTGCATTTGTGAGAAAGTGAATAATGTAAATGGATATTATTATTTTATTTTTAAATGTTTTTGTTACAATTTGTATTTTTCTTTACTTCTTTATTTTTGCTGGTAATGTGTCGTTTAATTGAGATTTTATTCTTTTTTTTAAAGCGCTGCTATTATTAATTTGTAACTCTCTCACTTATTGACTATTTGTGTTTAATTTTTTTTTAGTGCAGAAGTTAGATTGAAAATGAAGAGCACATCAAAATTTATTGGATATGAGTTTATACTTTAAATGTATTAATCAGTTGATTTTTTTGTTGTTGATTATCCTATTGAAATAACTCATGATTAAATTTATTTTCAGGAACTCATTTCATTTGAGAACTAAACCACAAATTTCTTTTTCTTTTTAAATTTTTTTTTTATTCAGATTCAGAGTTTGAGTAAATGGAAGAGATCTCATATTAAAATTAAAAATGTTAATTTTTTTTTTGAATAATTTAAATATTTATATTCTTTATTTTTGTCAATTCAACTTTAATGCATTTCCAACCCTTTTTTTCTTTTTTCTTTTTTTATAATCATTTCAAAACTATTTATGTTTAATGAATCAATATAACCAAAAAACAAATGGCATGTAAAAAAAATTTAATCAATAACTGAATATAATGGGAATCAAAATTAATTTTATTTTCATTCATTATACTATGTGGGATGATATGTAATATCTACTATTGATTAAACAAAATTATTGTTACTTTTATTTAATATTAGTTATTTTGATTAATTATAATATGCCTTTGTTACTCTACTTTTGATTGTGTGAAGTATTTCTTAGATAAATTAGCCATTATTTATGTGATGATTTACTTTTAGGGTTTGATAATTTTTTTAAAAATTTTAGTAATGTGAAATATTAAATGTTTTTAATGAGGTGAAGTAAGATTTATATACACAAACTAAATAAAAATATTAAGAAATACAATCAAATAACAATTTTTTTTTAGTGATTATTGACTTTCTAAAATCCCGTGCATCACACGGGTGACCACTAATTATTATATATATAACCAAATGTAGTTATTTTGTCAAAAGCCTCTAAATATTCATTCTTAAATTCTCATAATTTTAAAACTCTATCTTTTTTACATGGCAACCTTCTTTAACGGACTTTCATCTTTTCAACCCTCTTTAATTGTCTTTCATGTTTTCTAGTTTCCTCCATTTTCTATTGAGAAAATTAGTCTAAGATTTCTCTCCTATTTTTAGTAATGGAAAAGATCCACAATATTATTTTGTGATGTCTAATGTCACGCCCCGGATTTATGAGGCCCGGCTCACGTGAGTAAACCACTCAATGATAGATAATAACTAACAACACTCATGTAGATGTATATAATATAGGCACACAGTACATGTATTATTCTAATTTTATACATTCTTAGATACAACATCTAAGTTGAATGGATGCTCTGTAACTAAAACATACAAAAATATTATAATCAAATTAAGATGCCCAAAGGTATACATCATATACAAAGGGTGTAACCCTTACAAGAATGGCACACGACCAACAAAACATAAATGGCCCTTGGCCGATAAATAAAGAAACCACCTTACACGGTTCCAAACATAACTTCAACATCTCAGTCTACATCCGCATAAGCATACCTAAAAAATATTTCAGCCACGTAGGGTGAGCAAAAAGTTCAGTAGGAAATATTTCAAAAACTAAATATGCTCCATTAGTGTAAATGATCATGAATGCAATACAAACATATATAATATGCTCAATACATTCTCAAATCCACTTGTTTTCTCAATAAAAACCATATCTTCCCAGTTTTCAAAACCTTTCGTTTATTCAAAACGTTTTTCGAATTCAATACATTAGTTTGATATAAAATCCATTTTCACAAGTCAATCCAAGTATCTCAATACCAATTAGACATTTCATTGCCAATTCCAATGTGAATATATTGTTAACTAACAGCAAATATATTGCTAAAATTATTTTAAAATCATTTCTTTCCAAAACCAAAATTATAATAAATAAAGTAGGTAAATCTTCAAAACCAATACAACCTTTCACAGAAATTTCGTCCGTGGGAAACCGTCAAACGGGACCCATATAAACATAGGCTATATAAGCACTACCATTGTCATTTTACGAAAATTTCGTTCGCGGGATCTACACCCATGTATATGTGCGGTTTTCAGGATTTTCACCTTAGACACACAGGCCAACTTGTTTGATGTAACAACAACCATTTCTCAGATTTACCATTTTATTTACCCTTTCCAAGTATCACAATACATGTGATCCAAAATATGATTTTCAAAATGAAACAAATGCTTTTAAAACATAACACAATAATTTCCAAAATCTCTTTCCAAAACATATAGTTTCAATTTCCAAAATCCGATACATGCTCCATGATATGCATAATTTATAAACATGCCAGTTTGCCTAGTCCATATGCAATTTCTACAAAAATCATAGCTATCCTCCACCGATAGCCTAAAACAAATATCTCTAAACAGATAAATAAATTTTATTAAAGATACACTTCTCCAAAATCTTAAATGGGAGTAATAATATATATCAAACTCCACCATCATCATTAATCATCATTTCAATTTTACATTTCTCAACATTTATTCTATTTCCTCTTTACAATCTCAACATTTACATTTTTTAGCATAACCCTTTTCCTCTTTAAAAATCCATTTCAATGTAAGAAATAGCTTATTTCAATATATGTCAACTTCAATTTCATAACCACAACCTTTTTCATGAAAACATTTGAAAACCCTTTGTTTACATTTTGGTTTAATAATCCAACAATTTTCCCAAAAGATCAACATTTTAGGGTTTCTTCAAATTAGGGCTTTTTACTTTTAAAAAAACTCATATGCATTTTTGTAAGTGGAAAATAAACTTTTGTAGCTAAACCATATCTCAACAATCCCATTTGGTACAAACCTTTACTTACAAAACAAATTTTCAAAAATCAATCCAAGAACAATAAATCTATATATTTAAAATACACCACAAATACACTATCGAACTCATATTGAGTTTAAGAAATAGATCATACCTTTTGAAGCCAGAAGGAAACAAGTTGGAAAAATCACTGGTGACGAAATGACGATTCGTTGAGATTAAATCAAAGCCCTCGTCGAGCTCTACGTTTTGGTATATGGAATTAGGGGTCAAAGATGTATAGAAATAGATGAAATCAAGCCTAAAAAGCTTGAGAAATCAAAAATGGTGGAAGGAGAGAGACAGGGAAGTGAAAAATGAATAGATTTGACCCAAAAAGTGACTTTTAAAGACTTGATCCTACGCAGTACACTTGAGCGTTAAAAGTTGCGCTCGAGCACACTATGCTCATAGCACAGATTCGCTAATTTCAAATAGGCATAACTCTCTCGTTCGGACTCCGTTTAGGGTTGTTCTTGTGTCTAAATTGAAGCCCCAGAAGTAAACTTTCTAATGGTTCTAGCCTTACATCAAGCTTCAAAGTGTGGAAAGAGAAAATGATAAAAGAGTGAAGATTACTCAATAACAACTATTCAAATTTGGAGTTTTTGATTCAATCTCATCTAACCACTATGATAACACCTCAACCAAGGCTCAAACATCAACTAAGAAGGTTCCCAATCAAGATAAATAAAGTGTCAAATATAAGGCCTGGTTTGGCATGACCTGTATAAGCTAAAAAGTCAAAAAGTTACTCCAAAATCCAAAAAGATATCACTATTCATCCAAAAAAAAAAAAAAATAAAATTTTTTTGGCCCAAGTACACACGGATTGACAATGCACAGTTGCTGTGCAGCGGCTGTGTCAGCAAAAAAGGCTTGATTCGGTGTGATTTACACACACCATTGTTCGTCCTATGGGAGCCATCACGGGTCCCGTTTTGATAATCTGAACCGTGCAATATGTAGAAATCGTCGATTACTATATGTCTGCAAAAAATCACATTGATCGGATATCGATAACTATATGATTAAATCAGTTATATATAAGAAATGGATAGTGTTATAATTAATGATTGAAAAATAAATAAATCTGATCAGATAGCTATCGATATCCGATTGACGTGATTTTTTATAGATACATAGTGTTCGACGAGTTACACACATTGAACGGTTCAGATTATTAAAATTGGACCCGTGATGACCCCACAAGCCAAACAAACCGTCCACGGTTTTGTTCACTATTCACCCAATAATTTCCAAGTCCAAGACACGGCTGCCGTTTCTTCGGCTGGGCCCCACTCCTCTCAAATCATCTCTTACACACTCTTTTTATACAATTTTTTAATACACATTTTTCTATAAAAATCCAAAAAGTTAACCCAAACCTCCATATTTTTTTTTTGTCTTTTTTAGTCCAAAAAGACAAAAAGTGCACTTTTTTAGGACACCCCAAACAAGCCCGAGTGGTATAACCTTCCCACCTTAAGAAATTTCGTCCCCGAAATTAAAGAAATGCGAAAACCAAAAACCACACAACGATAACAAGGAATACAACACCAACCCATGTTTAGATCCATCGTGGGATAAGTTCCTATATTCTAGGTTCAACACCTCAGGGCGCTAGAGACGCTCGAACAACAAAACACCAAGGAACAAACATGGATGCCTCTTCGATCCACATGACTCGTAGTGGTCCATGAGACAAGAAACAATAACCACCACAACAACAACAGTAACCACTCGAACTCAAAGATGTCAACCACGCCTGAATCACCTATAATACCGAAATCATCATCGAGTGCTCAAACTCTCAGACACAGAGAATAAGAGGACTCCTCGCACACTAGACTCTAGACCAACTCTCGGAACGAGAACACAAGGTAAAATACGGCTAAAGAATAACGAATACGGCCTAACAAGCCTCGGACAAATTCTAAAACCCCATAAAGTAAACATATAGCACATAACTAGCAACTCAGGCTAGATCACAATGCACCACACAATACAAGATACCACATCCAAGTTAAAGAAAATTCCTTACTTTTCCCATTTGTCTCAAAACACTTTGCTTTCCCAAAAGGTGTTCAAATCCACACTGTCACAATCTAAATATTTTTCCACCGTCCACAATAAAACTCAGAGATTTCCAAACTGTTTTTTTTAATTATTTTTTTTATTTTTAAAACCATAGATGATATTTATAACACAAAACCATTTTCATTTTGTTTATGATTTTTTGGATTCAGCTTTTTATTAAATCGAAAACTTACATTTTAATTCAAAACTATTTTAGTTCAAGAAAAGCACCCAAAGCCACAACACCAAGAGAAAATAAATTTTTTTTTTTCCCTCAAAATCATTCATTGGCATTCCTCTAATGAACCACAACAAGGTCACCCAACAAAACCCATCACATCCACGGTGATGCCACAATACCAAAACCAAATTTCCACAATGAGAATCCAGAGAAATTTCTAAAATGCCAGCAACGCAATAACACAAGGAACATAAATTTTACGCTCACAATCACATAATGGTGCAAAAGCACAGTAAAACAGTAACCCCAAATCGGTTACCTCAAATTCAAAATAACTTCCCAACTGTCCATATGGAATTTACATACCACATTAAGATATCGATCAATTACACAATAATTCCATCCTATTCCTGAGGTGACTATATGTCAACCAATCCAAATGCCAACCAATCTATTATTCAACACCACTATCCCACACTAGCCTTCAAACGCCGACATACAATTTAACTCCACTTATCTCAACACCACACCAACACATATTACCTAACCAAATCAACTCCGAAATGGAGCTCCTCACACAATCTTATATTCTCATTGAATCATACCGGATTTCTCAAGTTAACCCATATTATCCCCTGCACTTATGCCTACATGGAAACACTTCCTCACACTACCCTTGAGTTTGAGTTGAACTTCCAAAGATCATAATACACACTCACCTAAGACCAATGAAGTAAATAACAAACTTACACAACTTACTACTCGCTCCATATAACCTTACCATACCACTAGAAGTTCCATCCTCAAACTAAAACCACAACAGAAAATCACCTCAACACTAGAGATCTTACATGAGGTTCATAAACAACCTCCATTTATGACAAAAGTAATTTAACTTAGCACACATTAAACCATGTAACAATACAATAAGCGTAATATTACAACACCAAGGCAACCTCCTAGGATAGTTCCATGACCAAGCCCTTTTTACACATCTCTTAACAACATACTCTTACATACCGCCAATCCCAGACAAAAGAATCTATAATTAAAGCAATTTCCATAAAACCAAACTAACCACTCTCAGTAGGCTAGAAATAATTGCCCCATAAGATAAACTCAAGTCAATTTCATGCCAACCACTCTTACTAACTCAAACACCAACACTGTCAACTCCCAAAGACCTGATGAGGAATTCTTAAAGATGTTATAAGGACATTGATCCGTCTAACCCACTTCTTGTTATAAACAACAACTCTTTACCCTTCATCGACCCATAAGACTCCATTTTATTTGCCCAACTATTGTTTTCACTTAGCACTAAACCACAATACTCCAACATCAAACGCCCCCATAATGGGTTCCAAATACACACAAACCACTCGAGCGACCAAAACACCACACTTTCAGAAATTACAAACAGAAGTTGACCGCTCGAGCATAGGAGACACCGCTCGAGCTAAGAATACATCCTTCTAGTGTCTCTGCAGACCTGCCAAAGTACTGAGAGTTCTCAAAGACTGCTTGAGCGTAGAAAGTACCACTCAAGCGTTGAAGCCAAAACCTGGACAAAATTTCTCTTGAAAAACAAACCCCTGACCTGTTCCAAATGCAGTCACAATACTCAAACAACTCAAATCAATAAGGAATAAGTTAAACAAAGATATGAACAACCATTAAAGACCAGAAAATCCGAATTCCAAAGCATCAAATAGGTCGGGTCTAAACCAAAATCATTATACCTCTAACATAAACCAGTAACCAACATCAACCAAACTGAATATATTGACTGGTAAAACTCTATCCTCACAATAACCCAACAAGTCACAATGACCCTCAAAGTGTTTATCTTCCACAACCAACTCTACCATCCATCCAATCTAAATGAATTTCAACCAAACACAAATTATTTAACATAGCGTACAAACCCTAATCAAAATAAGGCTTTCTGGCCCTTACATTCCCAAGTCAAAATGCAATAGTTTTTACACATCCATATGAAGATTTTTCAATTCCACAACAACTCATAAAGTAAACAGCCGACCATACATTCATGAACATAGTCATAATATTTCAATGGTCTACACCGTACTGATTACAAAAGAAAGAGACAACATAGTAATTACAACTGTTTATCCTCCAGTCACAAAATAAGATAACCAAAACTAATTACCCAAAGCAACTATAAATCATGCTAGGTATTCAACTAACTACTTCATCCAACTTATACAGAAAATGACTTCACTTGTTCCAACCACCACTACAACAAAATGCACCTTTGGCGACCAAAATTGGTGATTGGCAGCCAAAAAAATTTTTAGTCGACAAAAGTACAATATTTAGCTACTATTTTTTTTTAGACAGGGTATACTAGTTATTGGTGACTAAAAAAAAATTTAGTAGCTAAAAATGCCAGAATTGGAGACAAAAAAAATTTTAGTCACTAGATATTGAGTTTTGGCTACTGAAACCATTTAGTTGCCAAATGGAAAATAAAAAATTTGGCGACCAAAAGTTTATTTTCAACGGCAAAAAATAATTTTAGTCTCCGTATATTGAGTTTTGGCTACTAAAACCATTTAGTCGCCGAATAGAAAATAAAAGATTATTTTTTACCTTTTAGTGGCCAAAAGTTTATTTTCAGCGACAAAAAAGAATTTTAGTCGTTAAAGTACTAAAATTTTTGGAGGGAGACATTTCAAATATTTTGGAGGGATTTATAAAATACTTTCAGCTACTAAAAATTTTTAGTCGCTGATAAACCATCTATATAAAATATCTCACGCTCTCACTCTTCTCTCTTATCCTCTCTCATCTCTCTTTCTCTCATTCCATAGAGAGCTGCCTGCCACCGTCGCAAGGAGCACCCATCTCCGACCAACCACCATCGCACCGAGCACCCATCTCCGACTAGTAACAGTACTACATCGCACACTGCGAACAGTTGGTATTTCTTCTTTCTCTTTCTCTTCTTCTTCTCCTTCCCCTTCCCCTTCCCCTTCCCCTTCCCCCTCTCTCTCTCTCTCTCTCTCTGAAATTTTTTTGGGTGTAAGCGTTTGAATCTGTGAACAGAAAGAGAAGATGAAGGAGAGCGCCATGGCAGTCTCGATTTCTGCCCTAAACCTCGCTGAATCGGTCTCTTTAATCCCTTCGTAAACCACCAAATCAGACTTTCAAGATGGGTTGTTATTTTGAATTCTTATAGATGGATTGTTGCTTTGGATTCTTATAATGTCAAAATAGTTTGTTGTTGTTTTGGATTTGGATTCTTATAACAAAGGATTTGTTTTTTCTTTTTTTATTTCTTGCCTTCAAACTATGTCTCTTAGGCTTCTCAAATTCTAAGCCACAAGCCTAACTTCTAGAGATCATGTCCCATGTGTAAGTTTATGTTCACAATAGAGTATACTTCATCAGTGCTTACAAGTCTATTGGCCATAGCATTTGTTTTTCTAGTTCATGGCCTAATTGTCTATTATTCTGCTTTCATCTACAGATGGACCTCCGAGATAAGCCCGCATTAGACTTCCCTTAACCTTCATATGCTTCTTAATTATCTGTAACTTTTATTTGAATCTTGTCACATTGGAACCCGTATCCTCAAGCTAGTTTTTTATTATTATTTAAAACTCCCAAGATTAAGGCATCACTTAGGCTATGTAATAAAACTAATTAATTCCTTCTATAGTTTAGATTGTGAGGCCCAACATATTAATATCAGGGGACATGATGAGTGTATTTACATCAGAAAAACAAATGATCTTCAATTTACAAAATGATTGTAAACAGCAAAAAAACAATCTTCTATGCGTATGAACTATGTTTATTAACATGAATAGAAAGTTGATATTGTGGCTTATATGAAGGTTATTCCCTTGTATTACTTGATAGTTCAATTTGAGGTTGAAAGTTAAATTTTTAGATGTTTGATAATGGAATGGATACATGTGTTACATGATCCAGATTGTGGAGAACTAGATTTTTCAATGTGATTGATTTTTATGTTTGTACACTTAATTGACAAAAGAATGATGTACACTATAGGCATAATAAATAAATAAATAATAGAGTTGATGAAAAATGATAAACAAGAAAAAACATTGCAATATCTAATTTAATATAGATGTATTACCACATTTGGACTTCTTAGCATTGGTCCAAATTAAATCTATTGTACCAAAACCCTAGATTGAAAATACTATTTGTATACATGTGATGCCCACTAAAGTAGATGTTGAGGGGTGAATCTTAACAAAAGTGGAAGGTGGCCTCCAAAGAAGAGAAATTTAAAAAAAAGAGAATGTGAAATTTCTCAAGGCCTTTAAAAAAAAGACACCTTTTAGAAACTCCAAAGGTTTTTCAAGTCTCTTATATGGATTTAGTTCTCTACCCACTCTCTTACATATATTTAAATATACAAATTTGATTACTATTTTTGTTCATAGTGATGACAATTGAATTGCTTGTATCATGTTATTTTAGCGAATTTCATTTTAAATGTCAAAACAAGGATAATCCAATTCTTCAAAATCCAGGACAAGTCTGATAAGTTCATTACATAAAGGCCTATTCATAGGCATCTTTGGAAACCCCAATAAATTCTAATTTAATAAATAAAACTTGTTAAATCACAAATCACAAAATAATACTAGAATAAATCCCTAATCTTCAATTTATCTTCATCCAATGCCTTTAAGTTCCCCATTATTAAGTGTAAATTTTTTAAAATTTCAAACTTTTCTAGTTGAAATAGTGGCCTGCTAAATATAGATGTTAACCATCACACTATATTTGCAAAAGGAATCAGGAGACAAAATGAAGCTTTATTAACATCATCAAGAGGGCTTCTTTAGTACCATTTTCATGGAGATAGGTAGAATTTGGGAAACTGATTAGTTGTAACATTAAATTATTTTTCCATTAGAGCAACTTTACTATTTTCATTCTCATAGAGTTTGTATAATGATATTTTTCTCTCTATCTAGGCAAAAAGGAATTCTGTCAAGTTGGATATTTATAGAAAGTTCTCAAATGCATTAGCAAGAATAATGATTGCTTCAGTTGCTTGGATAAGATATGAGGTATGCTTCTAATGAGTGGACTCTATTTCTAATTTTGATGTGCAATAACATTGGTTTTGTTTATTAAAATTCATTTTCATTTTCATAAATAGACAAAAGCAGAAGTCCCAACTACGTGGAGAAGATTACTTGAGTGCTTAGTTATTATGTTATGATTCAACTGTTTTGCCCACTTTATGCCACTACAAGAAATTAGTCTTTTAGAGACTAATATTTAGGGACTAATTAGATTCGGTCCCTAAAAATAATCTTTTAGAGACAAATCTAAACTTATTATAATTTACTTACAACAATGCAAAAATGACTCTTGATATGTTCCCTGTTACGCTGTGTAACTTTACTTGTTGTTTGTTCTGATTCAGTAACTCACATTGTTTATCTCTATATGTTTCTCTGATTCGTTTTATTTTCTTCTAGTATTTTCCTTCTGTTTACCTGCAACCAAACGGGGCAATGTGACTCACATTTGGTTTGTATTAATTTTGGTATTTGAAGCTGATAGGCACATAGACACTTGTTTTCACTTGATCATGGCACATGTAATTGTTAATTCTTTTTTTTATGAACAAATTATCAATAGTTCCTAGAAAGATACAGTACTTGCTGAGAAATGAGACAGTGTAGAGTTGTACTAGACATATTTTGTTATTTCAATATATCAAATCTAGAAAATGAAAAAATTGATTCAAACTCAAGAAAATGTTTTTGGCTAATGTAATGGCATCAGAAGAAATTCTATGTTTGTTTCAGTTTGGTCACTCAGAAATTGTAGGAGAAGAAAAAAAAATTAATGACTTTTTTGATGTGGGTTAATGGGTTTGTTGATACTGATGTGTTTAGCTAAATTTTGTTATATTCACATTCTATTTGGAGTGTTAGAGCTGCATTCTTTTGTTTGAAAATTTAGACAGGTTTCTATTTCTAGATTTATATATGCATTTTCCACATATAGTTGCTCTTGAAACTATTGATTCAATACAAATACCATGATTAAAGTTGCCATATATAGTCGATTTACACATAATAATACTTGAAGAGTTGGAGAAAGTTTAAAATAATTCTAAATTTTATTAATCAACAAGCTCCCTTATGTTAAACCATTACAACACTTGGTTTTTATAGAAAAATCAATCCTAAAATCCTAGGCATGTGCTTCTACATCAAGTACTAGTATGAGAATAACAGAGTAATGGATGTTTTTTCTCCTGATGTGAGCTCACCGTTACAATATCACCTTTATGGTAATGGAAAAATTGGACTTGATGTGCTTTCAAAGGGAACTAAAAATGAACTTTTTGAAAGATTGGTGTAACAACGCCCGCGGGGGACCTCGCTACAGTTCGGACTCGATTTTGTTACGGTTCTAAATCTGAACCAAAGAGTCCAAATCCGGCAAATCGTTTTGAAGAAAAACAGATTTTTTGAAAGAAGTGCCAAACATGGACTGCTTTGCCAGATAACAGAGTCGCCACCTAAATATTTTAAAATGGGAAATTTAGGAAACCCTGACTCGGTGCCGAAAGGCCACGTGTCCGTCATCACCAAAGTTGGCTCGGGAACTTGGGTACGATTAGGGAAGGTCACATCGTGAGCACCCCCTCTCGCCCGGTCAAAGACCGGCCTCTACTAACCATGATATCTGTTTTTGAGAACATTGTGAGTTCTTATTCCGATTATTAGCCTAGGTTACTATGTGATGCTCGCAGCAAACAAGTATAGACTGAATCGCCTGAATTGGAAATAAACATCTCATGTTTGTTTGTGAAAGATGGTTTGCTACCCGCAGGTAGGCTTAAAATGCAGATTTTGCCACAATCTAGTGGGCTTAACAAACAATTGATGAATTGCTCCAATTCAGATAACTCAACCTCCACCCACAGGCATTCAAGGCAGTTATATCACATAAGCACATAGCCTCATGGCAAGCATGCTATCATGGCAACACTCACACGCATGCAAGGATGCTAAAGCATAAAACTTACCTAGTACTCCAAGCCAAAACAGAAAACTGATTAGAAATCATGCATGATCCTAAGTATACAGAATTGCCTAATGCAACACATGCAAAATGCAACTATAGTAGGCTCGGCTATTCTAAAGATGGCACGTGAGATGCAACAGCTATCATATATTCAACTTGGAATTGAAATACAGATGCAGTTTGTATGATGCGCCGAGCCCGGTGCGTGTAATACAGATGAATGATGCAAACATGCTGTCATACTGTATGCTAATTGAAATATGCCCTATATCTAACCATCAAAGCAGGTAAATAAAAGGGAGAAAGACGTGGGGTTGGAAGACATACATCACACTCACACACCCTTATTACAGTTGTGCCCCCGCGCAGAGGGTCCGAATAAATAATACAGTCCGAAAATGAAAGAATAATACAGTCCGAAATAAATATACAAATTTCTAATTAATTAATAAATTAATTACAAAAGAAGTAAAACTGGCATGCAAGCCAGGGACTGCCTCGCTTCTGATGGATGATGTATGCTGGGCTGCTTGGCGCGGAAATCCACTGGGATGCCCTGATTAGCCTCTGTTTGCACTTTTCTCGAAATGCGCGCCGGATTCTGAAAAGTCGCTGGTCCTTGGTTTTGCTGTAACAGAGAGCAGGAAAAGGGCATAGCAATGTATTTCACAAATGTA